>JAUZST010010559.1:0-12357 GCA_034779995.1 Parotocinclus haroldoi | reverse complement strand
TTTACTCCACTGCAGAACTGTTTAACATACACAGCACAGATCAGTCCAACAGTGGGCAGAATATTTGTTACTTGGTACAAAATGTGCCATTTTTCGGGTATATGTAATATGGTCAGCTACGGCAGTTTTAAGAGCTGGTCCAACAGAAGCTGTGAAAACGAAATGTGTGAACGAGAGGAAAACAGAAGGAAACTGCCTCCTGCTGAGTTCCACTCTGATATGTAGAGGCATCCTGTAACATATCCGCGCTCATTCTCTATGGGCTGTGAAAGTTAGTTTGCAAATTCCTGCGGAATTGGCACTGAAATTGTAGAGTTCTGTGACACTCTGAGAATATAACAGATTAGTGTTAGATGACTCCAGATGCAGTGCACCACTTTGTAGTACGTGCACTGTAAGTTTGTTTATAGCTCACATCTGGACATGACATGCAAAACCAAGGGATATGATGTTGCTTTTATGACAGCATGTAGTGTAGGATTTTCATTTCAGTTTTGGACCTGGATGGTGGGGATTCAATGAAAATAAATCCATGCTTTACTGTCCACACCAGAGTGCAGTAAATCCCTCCATCATTTAGTTATTAGGAGACAATGTGCCTCCAATAACTTACCACTGAAGACACATTCATTTATTCATTCATTATCTTTCGCTTAATCCACTCGGGGTCATGGGCCAGCCAGTGCTCACCCGGCAACTCTGGGCACAAGGGCAGGAACAACCCTAGATGGGACACCAATCCATCATAGGGCACACACAAACAGTCAAGCACACAGTCACACACTAAGGGACTTTAGAGACACCAATTAACCTAACACGCATGTTTTTAGACTGTGGGAGGAAATCTGAGTACACAAAGTAAACCCACGCAGACACAGGGAGGACATGCAGACTCTACACAGAAAGGACCCAGGCCGCTCCACCCTGGGATTGAACCCGGGACCTTTTTGCTGTAAAGCAGCGGTGTTTTTCTTTTCCACTGTCACCCTAGGCTTGCTCAGTTTGGAATTGGCCTTTTTAAGATGTTATAATACTGTAAGGCTGTTTTGAGAACAATGCACCATTGTAAAAAGCGCTATATAATTAAATTTGACTTTGCTGACTGTCTGTGTCTCAATCCATCTCAGAACTGTCATATGAGGTTAATATATAATAATATGTGTTGAAAGGAGTAATTATATATACAAGAAAGCCGATGTTTTGAAGCATTCCTCTCTTCTTATGCCTCACAGTTTTTATGCAACAATTAAACAACATTAATGTCACAGATAAACAACATTCTGTTGCATAATTGCCCATAGCTTGCTTGTAAATCCCACTATAGTGAAATATTTCTGAAGAATGCCACGTTGTACATGGGAATGCTGTTTGTTTTTATTACGTACTTTATAACTGGTAATGCCTGTGTTGAAAAGCTGTCAGTAAATTCTATTTTATAGTCTGAATCACGTTGGTTCCAGATCTTGTCTGTATAAAAAGAATGATGAACAATAGAATGATGAACAACAATCCTTCATTAAACCCCACTTTTCAAAAAATGTTGGTTTTATCTGGATGTTCTCCCACGTTACGTCCACATTTGTTCTCATAATTTTTTTAATAATAGGAGTACTTGGTACATGATCATGCAGCCAGTGTCACCACCATGATATACCGTGACCACACCGTGATACACCAGGAGCTATCAAGCACATTTGTTTGTTGTGTATGTGGGTCTCGGCATCAGATGTCAGTTTAGCATGCATAATCGACTGAGGATAATCTGTTGCAGTTTCGTTGTTCGAATTGAGAACATAAGAACATGGAAGCTAGCTCTCTCTCATAACTGCGTAGACAAGAAATGTTGGATCTGAGACCACAGGAACAGAAGTGTACTGCTCGAAAAAATGATGGGACAAATAAAATATGCCATAGTTGAATATCCTCTGATTCTTGTGAGATTTGCACATTAATAAGGTGACATTTAATTCTCACAGATACCATTTAGTTGCTTGTATTATTTAACAACATGATTCTACATGTTAAGTGGAACCTTGGAATTCAAACTTATTAGTTCCAGAAGGTCGTTTAAACTCTTATTTGTCTAAAGTCTGGATCAAATTTCATCATAAGATGTAATATAGAGCTGTAATATGGTAATTCTAGTTTATTGAACCGTATTCATTTTTAACATCCGGTGCTTCCTTGTGTCTGTTTAGTTCATAGGGGGACTGAGGTACACTCTGTAATATATCTGTAGATATTATCTGTAGATATCATATTATATTTTACTACTTTCGTTATTTAATTTCTTTTTAATTAGATTAGACTTTTTACTACTTAATACTTCTTACAGCCTTGGGTGGACTGCAAAGTAAGAATTTCATTGGACAGAGAAACTTGTTTCCCACTGTGCATATGACAATAAAGCTTTGGATCTTGAATCTTGAGGTAGCCTAGTGGTTAAGGCACTGGACTCTGGGTCCTGGGTTCAAATCCCACCTCTGCCACAGTCCTTAAGCAAGGCCCTTATGTAGTGTAGAAGTAGTGTTGTATATTGTGTAAAAAGGTCAAATGTAAATTCCTAAATTAAGTTGATCCCAAAATGTTGCTACTGATTGAAATCCTGGATTGAACACACACAAACACACACACACACACACACACACACACACACACACACACACACACACACACACACACACACCCTTGCCTCTTAAAAACTGTCCGCGCATCTACTGCTAATGTTAAACCAACTGAATAACATTAGTACTGCTGTTAATATTCAGATAATAATCAGATGTTTACAGTGTCTAATGCTTACATTGTTTACTTGTTTACATTTATTCCAAAGGCACACTACTGCACCTTACTGCTCCCACTACTTAGGGAGCTAACTGCACTTTTCCCCTCCCCCCGAATTTATAGCTTATCTTCTTGCGTATTTATTGTAATTTGTGTTGGGTCATTGCACATGCTACTGCACATGTGCACTTCTGTTGTATTGTGTATTTTGTATTTTGTGTTATGTAGCACCTTGGTCCTGGAGGAACGGTATTTCGTTTCACTGTGTACTGCACTTCACTGTATATGGTTGAAATGACAATAAAAACCACTTGACTTGAAATTATTCTATTGATCCCAAAATATTGTGCTCAGACAATGATGCATTTATCATCCTTTTAATTCAAACTTGATCGTTTTTCATCTGTGTGTGTTCAAACCGTTGGTTTCATCCTCACTAGTAATCACTAGTAAATCACTAGTAAAACCTTGATTTGTTCGTTGCGCTGTTATTCCTTCATCTATTGATTGAAATTCCTCTATTGAAATACAAATATTGTCGTAATGATGAGTTTTTGAAACTTGTTCATCTCAAATTCCTTGAGTCTTCAAATCAACCCTGCGTTGTTTTGTACCAGTGTTGGCAACAGAATGTTGTAATTGCAGTTCTTTAAGAGATATTTGTTACATTTTTCCAAACAGCAAGAACATACTGTAGACACAGTGTCTACGCATTGACAGGAACTGTCGATTTGAGAAGGTGACTGCAGTGTAAATGTGGCAGGCCTCATTAAATTGCACCTAAATGTGCCATTCATTTTCCCTGCACTTTTTCCCAAGCGCCATCATTAATTTTGTTGTGACAAGAGAGATATTGTGAAGCATGGCTGTTGCTCAGCGGAGCTCGGTAAAATCCCTCTTAGGGAATTAGATCGGGGCTTGAACCTTTGTGCAAAACTATGTTCTTTGTTGCTATTTATTTCGAGACAGGCACATTTGTACCTGACTACACCGGCAGGCATTGACTTGTTGGAATTTTCTTTTCCCCACACCTACTTCTGAGTTTCCAGTTCATCCATTGCCTAGAAGAAAAAAAAACTGCTTACATATGGAGCCCTGCTTATGCAGGCTGAATGGCACCATCTGTCTTAATTATGGAGCAAATCTTTTGAATTACACTAATTTGTAGATGATAATGACTTTATGTCAAGGACTCCTACTCTAGAGGTCATCATTAGAGTCCGGGAGACCCTGAGTGCAGAAGAGATGTTCCTGCTTAGCAGGGAATTTCAAGGATTGGTGCTCAGGTTGGAGTAGCTGCCAGGGATGCAGTCGTCCTTAGTTGCAATAGTGTTCAATTTAGAAATTGAATAGGTAATAAAACAACAATAACATTTATTCATTTATTATCTTCACTTAATCCACACGGGGTCGCAGGCCAGTCGGTGCCTACCTGGCAAGTCTGGGTGCAAGGGCAGAAACAACCCTAGACGGGGCGCCAATCCATCGTAGGGCGCGCACACACACACACACACACACACACACAGAGTCACACACTAAGGGGCACTTTTAGAGACACCAATTAACCTAACATGCATGTCTTTGGACTGTGAGAGGAAACCAGAGTACCCGGAGTAAGCCTAAGTAGACACGGGGAGGACCCAGGCCGCTCCCCCCTGGGATTGAACCTTCTTGCTGTGAGGCAGCGGGACCCCAAGCTGCAACAATGATAATAATCTTTACACACACCTACATTGGATGTACTTGCTTGAAACCAATTAACCAACCTTTCATCTTAACCTCCAGGTCCTGTCTCGGGCCTTTGCTGTCGGTCTGTGGTTTTTTTTTTTTGCCAAGAGATTCCCAGTTTTTTCTGGTGTCCTCGAGTGCAAGTGAGTTTATTCCAGCATAAACTACTCTTACTTGTACTCATATACTTCCATGTCAGGCTTCTATTACAGTTTTTATCCACTGCATCTGTTAGACAATTTGGAAAAATGTTTTATAGCGACCATAATTTCGTTGCCACAGACTTTGTTGACACCATCAATCAACCCGCGAATCGAAGTCTCAAAAATCAGAGATACAGGGCTGAGGTTCAGGCATCGGCATTGTGTGCTACCCGGCAACTGTTGACATCGGGGGCGAGAAACACTTAAAAATAATTTCATAGTAATATTAATATTTAGCAGTGCAGAAATGTTCCATTTGAAAGGTTTCAGTTTTCAGCTAGATAGTAAATCACTAGTACAGACTTTTATTCTTTGAATTTCATTGCTTCTATTGATTGAAATAGCTTAATTGCTCTCTCTACACAACCACTGCTGTCTTTCAAGTGTGAAGAATACTGCGGTCAGCATTTCACACCTTTCCTTTATTGTGCCATTAATCAGTCCTGTTATGAAAGCCATTCAGCCTTTAATTTGTCACATGAATTTGTTGTATTTTCTCTGAAATAGTGCTTCTTTATAAAGTTGAGTTTTTTTGTAAATGTTGCTTACTATCCTGTGAGCTTGATGTTCCTGTCCTTCATGCCTGTGCTGTGCTTCTCCATTTGTCAGAGCTAAAGTCAGCTTCAAAATGAGCCTGGAGATTTAACATTTGCTTTAGGACTAACCTGAGGAGCTAATGTTTGCTTTTGGGTGAGAATGGAGGGGTTACCTCAAGATTAAATGAGAGATAATGTTTGCTTCTTGATGAGCCTACAGAGTCAGATGTGTGCCTAGAAAGATAAACCCTTTTATCAGTTGGATACTGTGGGATTTGGAGGTACTTAGGGATATTGTATGTGATCTCAGAGGTATTTGATAGGAACTACACACAATATAACGGGATGTATTGTATGAGCATTAGTGCTGCAGCTATAGAATGTTTCTCGAGTAATGTTCTTGTTAAAAATAGAAGCCGATTATTGCAAATAGCAATCACAGCTGTTTGTACCTAGGGATGTGCGCTATGTATAGCCTATGATCATTTCTTAACTGTTGTTTTAATGATGTGCTAACATTATCTGGTATGTCACTGATTTTGCAAAACGTCAAAAACAAGCCTCATGAGTTCACTTATTCAAATTCCAGAATACAGAGTATGAAAACATTTTTTTTCATCCCATCATTTATCCCTTCAAATAAATGGCCACGATTAGTGCTGCAAGGAGGCACCTACTGTATATGCCAGTGTGTCGTGAAATACGGCATCACATTTTGTTTTGATACGCACCGC
The DNA here is from genome assembly GCA_034779995.1 of Parotocinclus haroldoi. Taxonomy (NCBI): domain Eukaryota; kingdom Metazoa; phylum Chordata; class Actinopteri; order Siluriformes; family Loricariidae; genus Parotocinclus; species Parotocinclus haroldoi. The sequence continues at coordinate 6,372 of JAUZST010010559.1, read as the reverse complement.
AATAGCATTAGCATAAGATGGCCTGCCAGAAGTGTTAAGAAAGTTCCAATATTTGGAACGAAAAAGGCTACATGCAATATAAAGTGCTCGCAAAAATTAGGGTATTAGATATTTCATATATTTTATTGGATATCAGCTCAAAAATATATAATATCCCCGGATTTTTGGAGCAGTGTATGTGGAAAGTTGATGAGGTGCCTCGAACATGGCAGAATATTTAAAGCATCCGCATGATATTGAGCTCCAGCAGTGTACTGGGTTCGACTGACTGTGATCTCCTGGGTTAAACACTGCATAACCAGCTCCATAGACAGCACTGGCACCTCGCTAGCAGGTCTAGTACAATAAAATGAAGAAAGGTATCCATTGTACCTAAATATTTGTACTAATAATAGTAATAATACTAAACTTTTTTTTGCCATTTTATAATCAAGAAGAACAATAAAATGCAAACCCAACACAATAACAATATTAAGATTGTGACCAACTTAGCGAGTCTGTTTATGGCAGATCCAAATCAGCCAGGGCACCAGCACAAAAACACACTCAGTAAACCTTAGCAGAATCATTCTTAAAAAAAGCAACAGATGGCAATTACAAACAGATTGGGTTAAACATCTTTTAAACACTTTAGACCTAAGGTATAGCCTTCAAAATTCTTATTATGGATATCCCAATAAATAATTTTGTTAAATTTTGCACACCCCTTGTTGGACCTCTGTCTGTGTCTTTTTTTTATGTAAAATTAAACTTAAGTAACACTCACTGGAAGAACAAACGTACATATAACAATAGCTAAAAAGATATTATAAGCTTATATTTAATTTAATAACATTAAATAAAGCTGCTATTATTACGATTTTGCTGTTCTTGAAAAGGAAACGGAAGCCAAAAGAAAAAACAAAGAAAAGAAAAATCTATAAAAGGAAACGAGAGAAAAGGAAAAAAGGCTATAATTTATGTACATTTTTGGAAATAACGATTTACAAAGAATTACTTTATTCTTTGGGGGGGGGCTCCAAGGACAAAACGCTGGGAACCACTGGTATAGCGCGTCTCGAGTGACTGAGGTCTGACAATAAGACACTGTTATTGTCTTTTTTTATTTTGTTGTTGTTCCTGATGGATGCTGTTTAGCCGCTTTCTCTCTGAGACAATGCTAATGATGGACAATCTTAATAAAATTGCACAGCATTTAGGGAAACATCCGGAGGGCATTTTTGCAATTTCTCTTGCTTTATCCCATCTGCTATGTAAAAGTGCTGCTTATCAGGACTGGACAGTTCAACCATCCTGCCAACTGAATATCAGAATGGCACAGATGATGGTAGCCTAGAGGCCACCATATGCCACGGCAGTGTCTGCAAAGTCAACTTTATGCCCTGAAGGTGGTGAATTGTGTTACCGATTTCCTGGCCAGAGACGAGATTGAATAATTGAACGACCTCTCAGAATGCTGACTGCATCCAATTCATTGCTCTCATTTCTACATGTCAGATCATCTCCTCCCTCAGCACCCAATTAGAGCACGTTCAAAGAAATGCATGAGCAGCCAAATGCCACATGAACCATCTTGCCACGTCTGATATGTAACGAGTAAATAGGAACTACAAAAGTAGATGAAAGCGTATTTTCTTCAAATTCCACGTTTATGGATGTAGACTGCAGGATTGTTCAGCTACACTGCAGTCCACTATGATCACGCCTTTAAGACCCAAAATAAGACCTTTACACCTCGTAATTATTAATAGAGCAATCAGTGTTAATAAGTTAACGTTAAATTGGTTAACACTGGTGCACATTAAGTTTAGAAGATTAGTGTTTGCAGCTTTATTTACACATTTGCCTTAGATACACTGCTCATTTCACAAAATGAAATTTTAAATACAGTATATCCAAATTTTTGTGAGCAGTATATTTAATTACTGCAATGAACTGGTGTCTCTAATTCAGACCAGACCAGAAACAGTGTAGATGAAACGTGAAAAACAGATTTTAAAACACAGATATAGAGTAGAAGATTTGTAGAACTCCGTCTATATGGATATATCTCTACCAGTCTTCACACACCTAGGCTGAATATTCGCTCGAAGAAATGTTTGGTTTCAGGCTCAAGGTTCTGTAGGTCCATCCACAGATTTTGGATTTGGATTTACCTTCTTGTCTCGAAGGCAGGGTTATTCAGGGTTCTGTGATTTCATGAAAAGTTTTGCAACAGTGGCGGTAATACAAGTCCATGTCGTTGAAACGCTGGGGATACTTTTCAGCCGATTCATCATAAGTTGCGACATTGCAACACAGGCCAGCTTTATGACTGTGACCGACCAATCTTATCCATAAGTCCTTCAAAGTTGTCACTAACCACTTCAAAAATGCAATTAATCATGATTAACGTGATAAAATCCCATAATGAATTGGCCTGGTTGTTACAGAAACTCACTATTTCTAGCTAATATTAGTGATTTCTGGATCTAAATCTGACATACAAAGAAAATTAAGACATTATGGTTTGTAAAGGTATGTATTTAAACAAGGTTCTTCCCAAACTGGGACTTTTGACACGTTAAGTGCACTGAAAAATGGTTCTTATAGCTCCATGGATGGATAGATGGACTGATCAACCTTGACAACTTAAGCCTAAACTAGGGAGGGAAGTTTCAGTCGTTTTGACAGCTCAAGTACTCGTCAGAAAGAAAAAATGAACAAGGAGAGGTAATCTCCCACTGAAACCTATATTGGCTTATTTGTGCCCTTGACAAAACCTAACTGCAAAACGATTTTGAAATCCATTTGGCATATTAGGTTAGTTCTCTCTCATCTTAGCTGGTATCAAGACATTAGCTGACTCGGCTTGTATAGCTCTCTGTTTAATTCTTGGCACTTCTCTTAAATAAGAGTATAAAGGCTTTTGGTGAATTTCCCAAAAGAAAAAAATCCAACCCTTTAATTAAACAATTCTTAATGACGTTTTTATTACATTTTTTTGGCAACCAAAACTCCAGGTGGGGTTATCGAACAAAGAAAGATGACTAAACTAAAAAGACCCTGACGCCCGCTATTAAGTATGGTGGAGGGTTTATGATGTTTTGGAGCTTTTTTTTCCCTCTAAAGGCCCTGGAAACCTTGTTAGGTTCGATGAATCCAGTGTATATAATCGAGAGATCTGGACAGTTGTATGTCAGAGTATGTCCAGATCAGTTCAAAAATGGTTAGACAAAATCAAGCTTCTGCCCTTGGCCATCTAAGTCCCCTGATTTAAACCCCATAGAACAACTGTGGGCAGAGCTAAAGAGCAGAGAGTACATTGGTGGATCTGGAGAGATCCTATAAAGAGAAATGACGTGAATGAATAAAGATTGTTGAGAAAAAGAATTCTATTTTACAATTTGACAGAATATATCATGGACGTTTACCAGGGATACCAACAGCTGTCGAGGCGACTGTAGCTTTTGTTAGCGATGTACCAGGATTACCAGATATGAAATATGGCTAGGCCTATAGGGATCGATATTTCCTGATCCACGTTGTTGACATCTCTTATGCTGTGAAGAATTGTGATGTTATGATGTGACGCAGTTCTACTAACATCAAAAGGTCTGTTTTTTTAATTGCCCCCAAATCCTAGGCAAAACTTCAAACTTCAATCATGGAATCCCTGAATAGATCACCAAAGACCGATACGAATGAAAATTGGCATAAAACCCAAAAGAAGAGGAACTAGGGATCTACCATAGGTACAATATATATTATATAATAGTACATTATTTATTATTATAGTTATTATTTTATATATCATATATATCAGTCCGTCCCAGTGATAAGATGTGTCATAACTGCATCTGCCTCAATGGCTATAAAGCTTCACTTTAGTTTCACTTATTTTTTGTCATTGTATTTGAATTATTCAGTGTATTTATTGACAATTATTATTATTGTATTATTCTTCTTTGCTTTGTTCATGCTTTTAATTATTTATTACATATGGACCTAAGTGTAAAAGCCATCATTTCTGCTTTGGAAACTGATTATTTCTATTGATTACACTAATTCATATGGGGACATTTGATTCTGACTTTAAATTTTAAATTCAAATTCATGGAAACCAATAATGTTCGAAGTTCCACCGTCAATTTTGCGTGTTGAATCATGGGATTGCCTTGGCAGCCAAAGTAAGGTCTCTCAAAAGGCAGCAACTCTAGTATGTCTAAGAATTGGAACTGCCACTAGGTTTTGGACCCCTAGTCAATGGCAAGAGGAGTAGATGGGCTGGGCTTACAAAGCACGGAAGGCAATTACAAAATTCATGATATCTCTGAGGAATCAGACGAGTGCTCAGAAACTCAGTGAGTAGCTAAGTGACTTCACCAGAAGCGAAGGTGCAGTGGGGTTTAAATACCAAGCGAAGCAATAAGTGGAGTGCGTGGCAGGTGGAGAGTATTAATAAGTTAATACTCCAGCAAATGAGAGTGCAGCGGCTCAAAGGCTTGTGATCAGGTTTGTGAGCTCAAGGGGCTCTGCGGATCGAATTCAGGCGGTGGATTAACCTGCTTCAGTCGTGACAGGATTGTTTGTGTCTTGTATTTTTTATTATTCTTTAAATAACATGAACTGTTATTGTCAATATATATTTACATATTTTTATATATATATATATATATATATATATATATAAAGGATTACATATTTTCGTCTATTCATGAAATTGTTCCACATGAGCAGCATTTTCGCTGTTGGTCTGCCTTTGCACATGATGAATGCTGAGCTGGTCGTTTTGCTCTTTGAAGTGGTTCTTCCACAGAAAGCCTTGTATTTCACCAAACATAGACCCACACGTTATAAATAAGACTTTGTGCTAAATACATACACAGCCGTGCCAGTAATGTCCCAGTGGAGAGCTGTTTGTACACCAGGACAGGTTGTTAATTGTATTCAACCTTGCCTCTGCTTGAACATCTGCCAGGAACTGTTAAGGAATGTAATTATCAAGCCAGTATCCAGCCAACAGCACCGTGTAGTTAAACACAGACACTGATGAGGGACTAGAGACCAAACCACAGAAACGCTACATTGAATAAAAATGTGTCTAATAATGTGGGATGCATATTTATTGTATATTACTGTTTGTTAAATGAAATGTAACCCAGTCGCTGAACTGCTTCCATATGATAAATATATTTGGGGGTATAATCGTTCGATTTCGAAATCGTTTTTGCTGGTGTAGGAGTTTGTAGGCACCTCTTCAGTCGAGGTGTGCAATATGTGTGGTCTGTGATCATTTCTTAATTGTTTTTTTTTTTTTTTGACAATGTGCAAGCTGAGGTTACCGAACATGTCACTCACTTTGCAAAAAAATGCCTTAAAAGTTTGATGCGGTTTGACTTTGAAATGTCAGCTGTTGCTTAAAAGACTGTGATCTGCAAACTACGTGCCAATTCAGGCAGTTGAGAGAGATGGATTTAAACAACCTTTGAAATGCTTTGGTGTTATTCTCAAGATATAAACCACCAAGCTATTGTCTAATTATCGCTATCAGATACCCTTTTTCAGTTCTACACATCCCTACATTGCGATATTATACATTTTTTTGCCAATGTCTCAGAATGGAATTGCAAAGTTCAAAACTCTTGTACTTAAGTTTGTTTCTCACCGAATAAAAATAACAAATATGGGGATTTCTGGATTTATCAACCTATGTATTCCTCCCAGTTTGGCCAGTATATGGCCACTTCTCCAGTGTTACATCAGCACCAGGAAGGCTTGTGTGTTAATTCTATACGAGTCTATGATCTTCCTAAAACAAATTCAGTCTAATCCTAAATATAAAAAAAAAAACATAAAAGAGATTCTAAATCAGCTGAAAATGATTATTCTCTTTTAACAAATCAATGCATCCTAAATGTTTCAAATGCAATTTCTAAGGCCTCACTCACGCCGGTGGTTGTGAACCGAGTTTACCTCAGGACTGACCGTAATCCATCATTTGCAACCCACACACACTTCTAATTTATCCTGTTTATTTAGAAAAAGTAATCGGCAGTGACTTCTTGCTAAGACATGAAACAAATAAAACTGTCACAAGGACTAAAGCTCATCCAGACACTCAAGATTAAAAGTTGAGCCTTCAAAACCAAAGCACTATGTTCCTCAATTTTAATACAGATTTTATATATATATGTACTTATTCCTGATCAGGGACATCTGTTTTGTTTTGCTGTTGTTGCTAGTGGTGCTGCTATTATGTATGCTAAATAAATAGCTCTTTAATAACAAAACGTAACTATCGCTTTTTATTTTTTTTTAACTTTTAGGTTCAGCATCAGACAGACACAAGTTATATTGATACACAGGGTTGTGTTGAAGCTAGTGTCATAT
>JAUZST010010558.1:0-12357 GCA_034779995.1 Parotocinclus haroldoi | reverse complement strand
GGATAGATATAATTAAAAAACGATAGGTCGTGCCTTATCACAATCACCGTAAGTTTATTTCCACAAGATAACCCTTCTCCGAAATAGCAAAGGCGTACAGGATGTGCCGCGTTATACCCGCGCCCTTATCCTGGGTGCTGCTTATGCCTGTGTACCTCTGGACGTGCTATTTATGTCCCCACCTGTATCACCGTGAAACCGAGCCAAACCAGAATAGCACCATAGGTCAGCACAGGGCAGCCAAGTCCTTGAAAACATCTCCTCGTTAACTCGTTACTATCTGCGATTCCAAATGATACCGTGTTGTTGTCTTAACAACCTTAAAACCGAGGAGGAGGTCAATATGGAGCAAAAAACAATTTTTTTTTTATCCGAAAATTTAGAATGAAAGCATTTTAGTCATCCGCCTACGTTTTTAAGTCACTGTGACATCAAAATAAATGATTGATTATTTTTTGACCTCCGGTAAACGAATCCTTTTTGCTTCATGCTTCCTGGTGTGGCTGGTCTCTACTTAATATGCAGTGTATTATATGCTTCATCAGATCCAGCGCACTTCCTAATTGAAAAAAAAGAAGAAAGATTTGCTCTATTAGTCCTTCTTTAATGCTTCCGTTTGCTGGGCTTATATTAGAATGCCTCCAACGGAAGTACCATTTAGACGAACCCTTACCCCAAAGGTGAAACTCATTATACACCAGCCAACCTTGGAGGTGTGAATAGCACCACTGGTAATTTTCATAACCTTGAACGGAGTGCACACAGTGTGGAGTGCACGTTCACAACACAAGCCTCTTTATCCCTGTGCATCTGCTGATTTATCTACTTAATATAAACTTACTAAGTAAGACTGTATAAGATGGCTGTAGAAACAGGACTTATTAAATTTCTTGTGGATAGTACAGTGGCCCCTGAGGTGTTATAAGCGTTGTTCTCGGTTAGACTGTCCAGCAGGATACGTTTCTACTTTACCTGGAGCACGTTCGTATTACAGTTAGTAGCCGATTTACGATAGGGATACGTACTGACAAATCCATCGTCGGGCTAATTTATTGTAATCCGAGGACTTTATTAAATACTGTACATAGTGTAGCCCACTGTAAACATGCTTAAAACACATGCATCAAACGGTGAGTCCTTAACGCAAAGCTTATTTCGTAATAAGGTGTTGAATATCTCTTGTAATTTAACGAACGACGTGTTAAAAATGAAAAATGTAAACGAAAGTGGTGGGCGTGGTCACCTCTCGCTGGTTTTGCTCTTGTCGGCACAACTTTTCGGATTTCCTGACCTTTAAAAAAAGCATCAATTCTCCCGGGGATCCTAAAAATCCTCCCGTATCTCGCTGACCCCCTTTGTATCCGCTCTTAATGGCGACTTGCGGCTTCTTTTTCTTATTCGCTTCTCACATTCTTTGGTGCGATTAAACGAAATTTTGGTCCGAATAAGGGTATAAAATTACACGTATATAATAGGATTTGTTTCGGTACTTTAGGATTCGGTCTGAATAAGCGACTGGTCCCGTTAACCGGATTCGACTGTAAATGGAAAGGCAAAAAACAAATCCCAGGATATACAGAAGAACAGACACACCTCCCAATGGAAGTGGTTTCTCACACTGGAAGTGTTTATCGAATGCAGTTTAATTAGAAGTGGCACCCTCGAACAGCACAGCATGCTCTTTTCTTAGTAGTTGCTAATCCGACCATCGACTTTTCAGTTGCTCAAACCCCCGGTTCATTCAATTATCCAGATGTTTCACACTGTGCATGTACTAATCCCTTCCTCAGATGGGTTTCAAAGACTTTGTATAAGCTAACAGTCGTGCAGTTTTGAGGTAAATGTCCAGCCAGTAGCTTCTCCTTGGTCGTAATGAAGCAGGTGATGTTTAACGCATGTAATGAAATCACCAGTGGGCACACACTGTGTTGTCCAACATGTACATTACAGATGTGTCTAATCACATCACAATCAGTACAAATCACTGTAGTTATGGTGCCCCCTAGTGGATAGCAATTGCACTTCCCCCATGTCAGTGTTATGTCATGTCATGCTACTCTGTTATCCATACAGTGTGTTCAGTGGCAGTCCTGTTGTGGGAGTATCCTTTTGATTTGGATACACACCTGACGGCCATTTAATTCCGAACATGGACACGACTATAGGAGCAGGTCCAACATTAACCCCCGGTGACGTCCTTGCCCTAATATACATATGTACATGTCCTACTCTCTGGGATTAATGACACTCCCACACAGAAAACCATTACCAAACAAGGTCTAGTTTTTGTCCCAGTGTGTCGTGTGCAGCTCACTGAAAAGGAAGGTACCTTCGCAGTTCTTCCCATCAAAGGTCAGAGAGAAACCGGTGGTGCAGGAGCACTGGTAGGAGCCCACGGTGTTCTCGCACCTCTGCGAACACAGACGTCCCGGGTAGCGCCAACACTCGTTCACATCTACCAAGAGAATTAACAGAGAGGTTCTGTTGCTGCCGTCATGCTAGCGATGTGTCTATGGAAGCATGGGTGATAACGTCAGGTTTCTGATTTGACATTACTTGTTCGCTACTGTCGTGTGTAACCAGTTCGAGTCAATGTTAAGATGCAACGGAAGTGCAGGAATGGCTTTTTTTTTGCTTTCCCTGTTTGTAGTTTCAGTGCTGAAAACGAAGCGACGCGGACCGTGACGTGAATCGTGAGGTACGAGATTCTAAGAGACTCAAGAAATTTTCAGGCCAGAATGAAAGGAGGGCATCATTTACGTTCAGGAATTTCAACCGGACAGAGTTCAGGCACACAAAGTTTATAGTGCGTCTAGTGTAATTCCGAGCCAAGTAAGCGAACATGGAAGGCTTTCTCCGATCTACAAGTACCTGCAACTCGTTATATTCGGTGCTTAACTCTAAAGTCCTGAATTACAGCGGTTATTTGGCCCAGTATGCAGATAGCAGACAGTAGAACCAATGAAAAAGTCCCCGGTGCCTAATTATGCTGACATCATTAAGAGGACGTAGGATGAGTCATACGCCGGATTGAATTTGGAATAATAACAACCATCATGTAAATAGGCTTCTGCTGTCAGAACAAGTGCTTTCTATAATGATTTACAGCCCTAATGTGTGCTCCGGGTGCATGGTGAGTATGTTCATGCTTCCATAAGGTTAGCAGATTTCGGAGATCTGAATCGGGGAACACCTGCATGCAGTCCCTTTGGCATTTCTCTTGGAAAAGAGACAAGCAACTGGGAGAATACATGGAAAAGTTTAAATACATATGTCACATTGTAAAAGAAAGGGCCAAGAAGGGGCCAAGACTTAAAAAGGGACCCGACCTGCTTGAAGGGGTGGCCTGGATGTTATATGTAAGAAGTATGGGACTTTGTGTGGGACTGTGGTAGCCTAGCGGTTAAGGTACTGGACTCTGGACCAGAAACTGCTTGAATTGTAAGTTCAGTTGTGAGTCGCTCTGCATAAGGGCGTCTGCCAAATGCCATAAATGTAAATGTAATGTAAATGTAAGTAAACAAAGTTACCCAATGAATACATGGTATGATAAAACTAAATATACAGAAGCTAAATATGAAAATGAAGCGAGAACTTAAAATACAACGTATAGATTGTGATCCATGTCATAATTCAATCAAATGAAATCAGGTCAGAAGGAAAGGAGGGGGGCATCATTTATGCTCGAGACTCTCTAGATAGAGTTTAGGCAGCATTATAGTGTAACGTGTAGTTCTGAGCCATGTGGGACCACCATATGGAACTGTTGTGGCCTAGTGGATAAAGTTAAGGGTTCAAATCCCACCTCTGCCACAGTTGGGTCCCTGAGCAAGGCTTAACCCACAATTACTTGGATTATTTGCAAGTCGGTCTGGATAAGGACGTCTGCTAAATGACATGAATGTAAATAAGAAATGTCCTGATAGTCATAATAAACACCTACTGGCTGTGTGGGTTATATAGCAACCGCATGGGGCTCATAAGTATATAGTCTGGTCCTATGCCCATGGCAATGCAGGAGTGTATACCGGACTATTTGGCATGCAGCCTGTATTGTAAGGTAAGGCAAGCGTGACTGCTGAACAATGCTAGACTCCAGTGGCGTGTGCCAGCGTTTAGTCTGCAACAAACAGCCCAGCAACTTGTGCTTTCGTCTTATCATCCTTTATCACCTCTGCCCTTGTCTGACTCAAAACCACTTGCTGTCCTGATAAAGCGCAAGTGCTCGAGGTGCTTTCTAAAGTCAGGCTTGTTCTTCTAAGCACTCCTGATGTACCGTACACAGGCCTCAAATCTCCAGTGTGTATGTGTGTGTGTATGTGTGTGTGTGTGAGAGAGAGAGAGAGAGAGAGAGAAAGCATGCTGATGGACATACCCACACAGAGCCTTCGGCTGGCATCGTACTGGTAGCCTGCCTGGCATTCACAATGATAGCTCCCGGGGAGATTGTGGCAGACCTGACCCTCGGTGCACCGGTGCGTTCCCGTGGCGCACTCGTCCACATCTGCACACGCAAGAGGAAACGTTCAAACACGAGCAGCCATCTATAGCAGACAGCTCGGAGACTGACGTGCAATAACGAACGGAAGAAATGACGTTTACCTTAAGTAAAACCGTAACGGGTCGGAACGGCTACGTCAATAGAATATTTCCCTTTTTTTTTTTTGTTTTATTCACGGAAATAAATAAAATGCCTCGTGCGTTCTTTTTATCATGACCTCTCGACAACCGTTTCCGTTTTTCACTCTCCACGCGCTACTCAATAAAAGACAGGAGATCCTAAATACTTCATTACAGAACAAGCCTCACGTTAGCGACTGTAGCGAGGAAAAGCTCGCATGAAAGTGCGTCCTCAATTTACGATCGACTCAGCGTAACGAAGGAATTGTCCGAACGTATCGCCGACGTAAAACGGGAGCAGCCGAACACTATTTTGAAACTCTCATCCTTCAGAAACGAGAAAACAAAGCTGTTTTTTTTTTACTTTATAGGACATTATGCTTCCAATTTTAAGTCATCGTGTCTTTTGATTGCGTCGAACTAGAGTTTTTATTGCTTAAAAACTCGTTTAAAAGAAGTTGTTTACCCTTCAGGAAAGAGCATCGAACCGTGAACTCGGTGTCATGAATTGGACCGAACAGTGTCTTTATTAGAGCACTTTAGTCCCACCTGCACTCTTCCTGGTTGGTGGTACGTGTAACTGTGTCATCTAATTATTTTACGAAATCACCCAGCATAAAACTGGCTTTTTTTTAAAAATCTCCGTAGTGAATGTTGTTATGCAGTGTGCTTCTTTTTATTCTTGCCCGATTCTCAGCTGTCCTGTTAGATCCCAGACACGCACACCATTACAGTGTGCCGGATGGCAGTACATCATGGACCCTTAATTCACAGGGTGATTTGGGGCGTATCTTACCAACGCAGCGTGCTCCGTCCGAGCTGGCGTGATATCCGCGGATGCAGGCTATGACCTTGCGCTGACAGGTGTAGGAGCCCACCGTGTTAATGCAGTTAAAGCCTGAAGAGCATGGCTCCCTCACAACACTGCACTCGTCAATGTCTGAGAGGCAGAGGAAAGAAGATTCAGATAGGTATTATGCTGAGATGATGCATAACTGGATCATTTTAGGGTGGAACAAATGCAGCTGTTTCCTATATACTGTGTGTGTGTGTGTGTGTGTGTGTGTGTATCCTGTGCATTAATTAGAGCAGTTTCTTTTGTACTGGGGCGGCATGGTGGTTCGGTGGGGTAGCACCGCTGCCTCACTGCAAGAAGGTCAATCCCAGGGTGGGGCGGCCTGGATCCTTTCTGTGTGGAGTCTGCATGTCCTCCCCGTGTCTACATGGGTGTACTCCGGTTTCCTCCCACACTCCAAATACATGCGCGTTAGGTCAATTGGTGTCTCAAAATAGGCATTTTCTTGCGTGTCTGCATGTCCTCCCCGTGTCTGCGTGGGTTTACTCCGGTTTCCTCCCACAGTCCAAAGACATGCGTGTTAAGTTAATTGGTGTCTCTAAATTGGCACTGACTTGCTTGTGTGTGTGTGCCTGTGTGCACGTGTGTGTGTAACTAGTTCTGATATAACCTCGTGTGTAGATGTAGCCTTGTGTGTGTCGCTGACATGGCCGCCGCTGCCGAGGGCGACGTTAAGTAAAAGAAACAAGCAAACATTCTTTTGTATCGTCTTACTATGAGGAAAAATGGTGAGAGCGAGGAGCGAATGAAGCCTTTCCTCCACTGAGGACAAAATGTAGCGTTATCACTTACACGGCACAGCTAATTAAATGAGAAAACGTTACACACAGAGATAAGACTCTTCCCGTTCGGGATCAGACGGGTTCACCTCTGCTTAATTTGCCTCCTTTCCGAAACGTGATATGCAGCACTTCAAGGGCTAAAAATCATCACCCAACATGTATTCAAATGCATTTTGTAAAAACCAAGGGCCGGAAACAACAAGAAGTTCATGATGTCCATAAATGCAATTCTTGGGAAAATCAAAATCTCAGTAGTACTTAAACATTCTTTTATGTAGGCCATGTTGCGTTTTACAGCTTACACAATATAAGCGTTTGGATTTATTTCTGTTACTTTGTTTAATCCGCTCCGAGGAAAGTGCAGGAAAAACGTCAAACCAAGCTGGAAGTGGGATAATAGCCGATTAAAGCATAAATCCCCATGAACAGAACTTTTGTATTTTAAGCACAATGGTCTTCTTGAGGGCGGCATGGGGGCTCGTTGGGTAGCAATCCCTGTGTAGAGCCTGCATGTCCTCCCCGTGTCTGCGTGGGTTTACTCTGGATACTCTGGTTTCCTCCCACAGTCCAAAAGACACGTGTGTTAGGTTAACTGGTGTCTCTAAAACTGGCCCTTAGTGCGTGACTGTGTGTGTGTGTGTGTGTGTGTGTGTGTGTGTGTGTGAGTGTGAGTGTGAGTGTGAGTGTGAGTGTGAGTGTGAGTGTGTGTGCGCGTGCGCGTGCGCCCTACGATGGATTGGCGCCCAGAGGTGCCGGGTGGGCACCGGCTGGCCCGCGACCCCGTGTGGATTTTCAAGTAGTTTGAATGATAGTAATTTTTAATAAGGTTTTTTTTTCCCCAAATTGAATTGCAATGGTACAAAAACAGGAAGACTTTCTTTTTTCAAAGTGCTTTTATAAATCTGGTACCAGCTTCCTGTGGACCCTATGGGGAACAAACCAGAGTGTAGTGTAAATGTTTTATGTCTAAAATGACTTCACAAGGGAAAAAAAAAAGAGATCCATAAGAAAGACTGTAGTGGTGCTTGTGCTCCTGTGACAACAGGCTTGAAACTCTCTGAAAACATAATTAATTGATCCCTTTTTACGTAGGTTATCCCCACAGTTTAGGTAGAAAGAAAGTGGCCTCTAAAACAAAGCCCCTGACCCCTGCCCTTTTGATGACACTCGTTCTCTTTCAGACTTGGCTCTCTCATCAAATCTTTTCCTTACCAATACAGTTGCCGTGGGGGTCCTGCGAGAAGCCGGCGAGGCAGCGCTGCTGCTTGGGGCTGCAGCGGAAGGACCCGAGCGTATTCTGGCACTGGAAACCCATCCCGCAGCTATGGCTCTGCATCAGACACTCATCAACGTCTGAGGAGACAGATCAGACCGGGTGTTAAAGCAGCCTGCGCGTCCAAGGGCTCTCAGACTTCGCAGTCAGGTATCATCATTACGGTAAACTGATTTGTCTAGACGCTGACGTTAATAGCTAATACTATCAGGACATGACTGATGATGGAGCTCGGTGCACTTGAGCAAATAGCAAGGCACCAGAGCGGTGTTCTTTTGCGTGCTTCAGCACTGAACAGCAGGTGGCACTGTGCTTCAAGGACCAACCCTAGAGCGAGTAGAGTTTTTTTTTTTTTTGTGTGTGTGTGTGACTTTTGAGCGACTGCTTGTTTGTGCATTCAGAGAAAAATAACGTGTTAACTCAAGATTATGCGGCGCAGCTGGGTAACATCTTTGCTTCTCCTGATTCATATGAACTACAGTAAAAATAAGATTGCTGATTGCTGGGGTTTGCAGGAAAGTACAGGAAGCTCTCGGCTTCCCTTTCACACACATCGTTAAGTCACCCCCGTGCTTTTCAGCATTAGGTCTAACTACGGTAGCAGTGTTTGGTTGTTTTGGACAAATGGGCAAATTTGTCTAATGTCCAAAACCCTGTGCCTTCTTTCAGGGAATATTAGGTAATGTAGCTTAATTAGATATATTTGGTCTGCTCTGTAGCTCCAGAGTTCATGGCAGGTGAAAGAGGACAGCGGTGAGTGCCGGGGGTCGGCACGGTCAGTTTACAGGAACAGCACGATAGATTTTAGCTGCTTCCCATGGTGGGATGGTCGAACCTCTGCATTGAGTCACCTTCAGTATAACTCGGTTTAGTTCTTTTCTGTGCATTTGCTTGGCAGACCCGCCAAAACCCATCACGAAACCTTCATCTTCTGAATTATGCACCCAAAGCACACCAGAACGGCACTCATGCTTAACAGTTGATGAGTCAAAGTCAAATTTGTTTCTGTAGAGCTCTTTACAGCACAGCATTGTCTCAAATCTAGGTCCACAGCACCAGCTGAGCAAGGAACAACTCCCTAAATGTTAAGAGGAGGACACCATGGCTCCTTGAAGGGAGGCATTTTTTAGTCCAGTAAGTGGTCACTGTAGATTCTTTTGTATTCCGGCAGGTACCAAATTCGGTTGCGTGGCATTCTCACTAAACAGGAGGAGGGTAGGGGGAATCGGGGTACTTTGCAGAAAAAAGGAGCAGCATTTCTACATCAAACGTACCAAATGGTTTCGTGGTTGCCTAATAATATTAGGTTTCTGAAAAAGAAGTGGACGGGAACATTCTCCAGTCAAGTATTAATTGATATCATTGCATAGTGGTCGCCGTGTTTGTTGCGATGGACCACAGCAGGAGTTGACGTGACTAGAAATGGAAAAAAAAGCAACAGTGGTTTGCTCTTGTAACCATGGTAACCAGGTTGCGCGGGATGAAAAACAGTTGATTCTCAGGTAAGAAGGTAATAATGGGAGGGTGTGAAGAAATCTGAGTAAAAGTATCCATCACTCCATTTTAGACAGACATTTAGATACTTTGCACACAGTGTGGTTCTTTTTTTTAAAAACGGTAGTATTAATTAATTCTCTTTAGTAAGCCTGAAGTACTCACGAAATGTTTTTGCCTTTGAAGTGCAATTCTCTTTTCTGCCAGCAGGCGCCACAAGGGTTCGCCCGTTCTAGTTTTCTGTCGTTCTGACTGAAATCCATTTTTTTCTTTGCTATTGTAATTCTTAAGACCTCAGTTTTTAACGCGAATGGGCGTTGATCGGGTGTTAGATGGAAATTAAATCTGTCCTCAAAGTTTTCTGCTGAAAACCACTGGCCGTACCGTGAGAGTTTCCCCTGCAAACCTGATTGGCCTATAAGAAGTTTCCTGGTCTCCCAGATGCTGTACCATATGAATATGTAGTCTCATCATAATCAGTGACCTGCAGGAGGAGGGCACGCCCGTCTCATGCATTAATCTATCATGGGCTATGGCGGAAGTGGGACTGGGAGTGAGCAGGATAGATATGAAAGAAAGAAACTGACATGTCATTTCTCGACTGTGACGACTGGAACGGGGATTCGGATATACAGGAGGCGAGAGAGGGAGAGAAAGGAATCCGTGGGGAAGAGTAGGAAGTGCTTACCTTCACACACTTCGTTCATCAGTTGGTAGCCACTCTGACAAGAAATCCGCCTCTCGCAGACGAAGGCGCCCGCTGTGTTCACGCAGCGCTCGTCGGGCAGGCAGGTGTGTGTGTTTGTCACACACTCGTTCAAATCTGAAGCGAGAGGGCACAGCACACATGATTCATTATGCTGCGCTTTCGAAGTATCCAGCCTCAAACGCTAGACCGTGCCTGACGAACAGCTAGGGAACGTGACGGGCCCTTTGGCAGCTCAACAAACTATGTAGGGCCATGATCAAGACAAAGCATGTATAGATGTAAGCAGATGGAACCGGCGTACACAAACACACACATGCACACGCTCAAAGCAACACAGACCTACAAGCCTGCAAGGCGCCTTGGAAGCTGGGTGGCATGGTTTTTCATCCCTCCGAGTTTGACAGATCCTGCATGAGGCTCTGGTCTAGTTTACGTTTCGTCACTGCAGCCGGGAGGCCAACAACATCCGTTTGGGGAGATTCGTTCGAGGCAATAGCTGTGGACATGACTGCTAATAAACGATTGAAACAAGCATTTGGAAATGGAGCGCTGGCTTGCGAAAGAGAAAGAATAGAACGAAGGTCATTACGGAGACAACGAGCGCTCGCCAAGCCAAGAGAAGAAATCACTGTGCCGTGTTATTGCCAGGAAAAATCATTTTCAGTGCCTGGGCAGGGTGTGGGAGATTGGAGCTTGTTGACGGTGTTTGTACTGTCTCTTAACTGAGAGTGCCGGAGGGAGGAGAAACATAAGGAGCCTTATCGAAGTGCCACCACAATGGGTAAACACTAGTGCAAGAAACACACAGATTTACGACACGAGGATCTCACTGCCAGAGGGGCTGAGTCACTTCAGCAGATGACACCGTTGCGCCCGGGCACAAATCTCCCGCCACGGTTGTCATTAGGGAAAGGTCACCAAACGCGACCGCCGGGGCTTACAGGCATGTGTGAGTACACAAATGTGCAGAGTTTTTTTTTGCTTGTTACAGTTTGTGCATCCATGGCCAGTGTCCAGGTCTAAAGTTCACCCCGTCTGTGGCGTTGACCGCTGAGACATGGCATCGAACAAGCATCAGTTCTGCAAAGCAGAGCTACTCATTAGAGAGTGACTGCAGGGAGAAAACGTCCAGAACTGCAGCAGCTGGTCTTAAAGGACAACTCCGGTGTTTTTCAACCTAACATCCATCTATTGCGTCTGTAGCATATGGCTGATTATCACAGAAAATGAGTTTCCAAGGCCACTCGGGCAGTCAAAACACGCATTCATTCCACATTTCGTCATTCAGTTCAACGAACACGTTCAGGAAGCTGGGCTTGACTTTTACCTCCGTTCTCGTCTTTGTGAAGGTTGGCATGTTCCCACTGTGCCCGTGCGGTTTTTGTCTAGCCTCCTAAATGCATGTAGGTGAACCGTGCGACGCCCGGCTAGCTCCAGATCTGAGATCAGGATCTCAAGACTCTACTAATCATTACCATGAAAACTACAAATGCTACAGAACTGTGCAAAAGTCTTGGGCCGCCATTAGATCAGACACATCCGATGTTTTAGCAATGCTGTAATAACCATATATAATTGAATCTATAGTTATAATATAATATAATATAATATAATTTTATAATAGCACGGGGGCTCGGTGGGCGGCACCACTGCCTCACAGCAAGAAGGTCCCGGGTTCGATCCCAGGGTGGGGCGGCCTGGGTCCTTTCTGTGTGGAGTCTGCACGTCCTCCCCGTGTCTGTGTGGGTTTACTCCGGGTACTCCGGTTTCCTCCTACAGTCCAAAGCCATGCGTGTTAGGTTAATCGGTGTCTTTAAATTGGCATTGACTGTGTGTGTGAATATATATGACTAGCCTTGAGATGATCTTGTTTATGGATATAACCTTGTGTCTGTTATTAAGCCACCGATGCCGGTAGTGACGTGAAAGAAGCCAAATAAACAAACAAACAAACAAACAAACCTTTTGAACTCGGCGCACCAAAAAACTCTAAAATCATAGGGTTTTATTAATTTTTTTATTCGCGTTAGCGCAGTGTGAGACAGCAGAGGACCTGATGAACTACGAGAACAGCCTGTTCACAGACGATCTAAGGCATGACGGGGCGTCGTCGTAACGAGATAACCGGCCTGATTTGTCATTCGGTCTGTGAGTGGTTTTGGAGATTTGAGATGTGTTGGATTGGTATGTTCTACATGCAGTACAGAACAGTAGGATTTCTTGGATTTCAAGTTCAGGTCAGCATATGTTAACTAAAGATATGGGAGGAAAAAAAAAGCGTGAGGAAGGCAGGTATTAGGTCAGAACACACAGGGCTGCGGATAAGGCGGGAAACGCGCTAGTACAGAGATGCCTAAGCCAAGCTTAGAAGATTTGGGGCTTTACAGCTTCAGCCTTTAATGACTCCAAACTGCTGACTGCATCATGTGGGTAAATTTACTCTAGTGAGTATTACTATGTGCTGGGCTCTCTCCTCTCTCTCTCTCTCTCTCCTCTCTCTCTCTCTCTCTCTCTCTCTCTCTCTCTCTTTCTCTCTCTCTCTCTCTCTTTGACTGTGTGTGTGTGTGTGTGTGTGTGTGTGTGTGTGTGTGTGTGTGTGTGTGTGTGTGTGTGTGTGTGTGTG
>JAUZST010010557.1:0-12359 GCA_034779995.1 Parotocinclus haroldoi | reverse complement strand
TTCAAATGTCACAGGACACTAGGTGTGTCTTGGACTTGCGTCTCCAAAAAAAGGCTGCCAAAATCAGTGATGTGGTTTCTTTGTCAGTAGCAGTCTACGGGAGAACACTGCATGGCTTGTCATCCACAGTCCCAGTTTCTCATAATTTGCCTATCAGGGATGCAGTGAAACAGTGCTGTGTGAAACGTGTGATATAAGTCGTTCTGGATGTAGGTTGTTGAAGTCTTCGTCTATGATACGCAGTTTCACGAGGTTTACGCTAGTTTACAATTACAAGGTTCCCCAGACCTCAGAATCGTAAAATTCCATCTTCTGTTACCTGTTATGAACAACCTTTTTTTTTTACTTCCGATGTTGATAACCTTTGAACCACATGATATATTGCAAATCTGTTTGTGTCTTTTTAACGTCCTTGATTGTGTATCTTTGCATATGCTTCTTGCAAGACATTTAGTATTACAGTTTTGGCTTTGGTATTAGGAACCACTCATGTTTTCATCTGTATTTCTGATATTGAATGTACCTAAATACTATGACTAAGGTAATGTAACTATTCAACGTCCACAGAACGTAATGTGGATGTCAGATGGCACATGCCTGTAGTTAGGTCATTAGTATTAATAGACACAACTAGCACTTTTTGTTTGGTTTGGGTAGGGAACAAGGCAACATTACTTAATTATTTATTCTATTATTTATTTTTTAAATTGTAATTTTTTTTTTTCAAAAGTAAAACTATCCATGCTTCTCGATGTTGGCATTTAAAAGGTTTTTTTGTGTTTGCATGTTTGTCAATTATAATAATCCTTTGTAAATGGCCTGAAACTATGTATGTTAACTAATACACAAACCAGTTGATTGCTCAAAAAAATGTGTACTATATCTCCTATACAGTGAAAGTGACAAATCATTTGCTGGACTATATTTATTGAGAACACAAAGACACCTATGCATCTGTCCTGAGTCCTGTTCCCCAAGGACACATCACTGTAGGTCATTCAAAATAGAATTGCTTTCCAAGTATGCTTCCATTTGTAACGAAGAGTAAAAGCTGCATGTGTCCTTTTCCAGATAGAATAACCATCTATCATTGTGACTGCAGACAGTGCTTTATTTACAAAGGGTTTCTTTGTTATGAAAAGGGACATGCTGGGCTAGAAATAAAATAGATGCGGACCAAACATTTGTGGTCAACTTCGCTTCCTTAACCTTGCTGGACTCTGCTTGATGACAAATGTAAGTAGGAAATAAATAACCTCTGCAAAATGCTGTAAACATTAAATATACGTAACACTATTGGTTCCAGCTTCGTAATGCTGAAACTTAGCCTTCAGCCTTCCAGTCAATATTCAGTATGTTAAACGTTGAACAAGAAAATCCCTTAGTATTACAAAAGATTATAAACCAGGAACAGTGACTCCATTAGGTGTTGTTTCTGTAGGGACTCCACATGGTCTGAAACTGTATCAGTTTATTAGATGGATTTCAGGAATTCAGGATTACTTCACATACCTTGTTGAACTGTCTCTGATCATAAAGCGAGAGTAATTTCAATTTCATTTTGAGAACGATGTTGAAATGTTATATTGCAACATAAGCACATGACATACAAGCTGGTGGTAATAGCAAGTCAACTCAGTGATAATGAGAGAAAATGACCTCAAACTTACCAGATCCAATCACAGTTAGTATTACAGTTGGAGCATTTCTATGATCTTTATTTTCTTTTCCCCTAAGATTTTATTTTTATTGGCAGTGAAATAATCGTCTAGGGTGTCTTGGGTTTGATGAAGTTATTAAAACATGTTTTAGCATAAACACTAGCAGACACTGTAATTCAGATCAATGATAAAACAGCTTTAGTTACAATAGAGTAGTGTAAATGTTTTTTTATAAATCATATTTCACCATGTGGCAGTTTGGAGTTAAAATCTAGGTTTGGCAGATATCAGAAGAACTATGAATATCTGAATCCATAGTGTAACTGTTTGATAGGGATTGAAATCATGAGGTGGAATCATGGTAAAATTATATTTGTTATGGTTTGATGTCCATTGGGACCCCAGTTAAGAATGCTACTGTCACAATATAAAAAGAAAGTCTTTATATAAAGAAAGAGAACAAAGAGAGATGAAAGTGCAAGAATGACTGATTTATCACATGACAGCCTGGTGGATACAGAGACTAGACACACACACAATATGAGGTATTGGGTGTGAACAGAGAGCGACTATGTGACTAAGCCAACACAAACACTGAGGCTCACTGATAGACTAATATAAACAGACAGGGGCTAACAGGGAATGCTAATGCAAACACAGGGTACAGGGAGCTAAGAACACAATACAAGACAGAAGAAAACAGGAACAGACAAACCGTAACACAGGAACTATAGAGCAACAGGAGCCAGGTACAGGAATGGAAAGACAGCGCGAGTGAGATTAAACTCAACAAGAAGATGGGATAGAAGGGGATATATATTAGGGAAGCACTGGTTCTTTGCATAAATGTGCTATTATCTGCATACAAGAGCAGGAGCCACTAGAACCACAGATTTTAAGCTGCAGTATGAAGTAGGAGTTACACAGGCTGCAAAAGTCAAAGAAAGAGAGGGCTTGAGAGCTGTATAATCCCTGATCACATTCTCATCCACAATTTGAGCATGCTGGAGTGGATCTGGGTAATGTAGGGCTTGCTGGTGATAACGGGGCTGAAGGCAGTAGTGACGAGGCAGGGACCATCAGAGAATTAGGAGCTTTTGTTGTGCCAAGCACCATTAGCAATTGGAGATAGGAACACGGACCTACCGACAGAGAGAATGACATGAGGACCAACAGGAAGGAAGGTGAACTAGAAGAAGAGGAAGTACAGAAGACTATAATTGATTAGTCTGTTGTCAATGCAGAAAAGGGTCGAAAGGAAGCAATTTAGGAAGATGTAGCTACTGGACTGCTCCTGGTGCCCATCATCCTGACAGCTGCACCATACAACACTATTTTGGAGAATTATGTACTTCACACTTATGTGGTAGGAGTTGAAGGAGTTGTCTTGGAATGCTGATTACACAAACTAAAAAAGACTCACCCAGTGCTCATGTGGCTAAATAAATGTGACCCCTCAGTCATGTTTTCTAATGCCTAACAGCAGCAAAGGGATACCAAATCCATATCATAGCTCGCTTAGAATAAGAAACACCAAGCGGCTAAATGAAAAAACACCAAGTGGTTATATAAAAGTGACCCCTCAGTCATGTTTCCTATTGCCTAACAGTGATAAGGGGATAGGATACCAAATCCATAACATAGCTCACTTAGAATAAGAAACACCACACACAAGTATTGCTGTCCAAATGTCATATATGGCTGTTTTTTTCTGTGAGAAAATTGAATATAAGTCACATTGACTTTTCAGAGTCTGGGAGTAGTAATGATAGCTTTTAGTATCTCAGGGTAATTTGCCATAGTGTTTGCTGGTCTGCAAGCCATAACCACAACACCAAGAGTTATGATAGCAGTACTGTGTGATTTTCCTTTATTT
Source organism: Parotocinclus haroldoi (assembly GCA_034779995.1). NCBI lineage: Eukaryota > Metazoa > Chordata > Actinopteri > Siluriformes > Loricariidae > Parotocinclus > Parotocinclus haroldoi. The sequence continues at coordinate 8,822 of JAUZST010010557.1, read as the reverse complement.
TCCTTTTACTTCAATAAATAGCTGTTGCATAATACATTTTAGATTGCAGTTAGGTAGCTTCTAAACTGCACATTTCCTGTCTTTAAAGAACACACTGATGACCCTGTACTGTGTATCCATGTTCACTAGCTACCTTTTCAGTTCATAGCTGAAGAGTTCATTCTATATAGTAGTTATACCAGCTTTGTCTTTTTAAGACAATGGACATAAAGTATAAATAACCCCATTAATATCTTAGATTTTGTAACAGTCATTTACAAAATTACAGATATAATACAGAAACATGATGACAACCGATAATCCAGGATTTGTAAAGGGTGTGTGAGGTTTGTGTGAGGGTTTCTTCTAAATAAGCCAGTTTATTACAACATTGCAAAGACATGATAGGTCATCTGATACCTCTCACGTGTTTCTATACATGCAGAGAACTAGCACACTGTCCAAGATTGGTTTCTGTCTTTCACCTTGTGGGGCACACTTATTCTGATTAAGCGGGCATAGAAAATGAATAAATTGATGTATAAATTAATTTAAAAAAAAAGACAAAAATGACCCTGTTGAATGTACCTGGATTTCTAAATGAACTATTTATGACATGAATGGATCGTCATAAAAGATATTGCATTTTAAGCTATGCAGTTATAATTAGTGACGCCTGAGTCTCATGCTACACTTGCAAAAATGTGTTCCATTAATTATCTGTGTGCTTAACATTCTTAACTATATATTCTGTTTTACATCCAAGCTCTTCTTCTGTGTCAGTTCCAGACCTTATACCAATCTGTAGTAAGTGTAGTACCAACTACTCTAATGAGGTTTTGGAGGGAGAAAATAACCCCACAACCATACTCATATATGCACAATCATACTTAACAGCATGTATCTGTTAGGGTTCCTACCTCTCGCCCCGGAGCGTCCGCCGTCCTCGCCGATTGCTGTTACAGAGCAATCGGTGAGGCGGTTTATATCTGGTGCTTAATTTAGGACCTGATTACGAACATCTGCCTGTTACTTAAGGGTGGGTTCTAACATTGTTTGTGGGCAGGTCATCACACACACTCATTCCATCTGCACACACGACCAACAGCGCGCACACGCACATGTCGGCGCGCACAGCTGGTTACGTCCTGGGGCTTATAGTGCGGACGGATGCGTACGGGGTAAACCCCCAAAGTACTTCATTTTTTTACGGACACATTGAGGGTTTCCACATTTGTACTCGTGCGCTCCTCGGGCGCCTAATGAGTCTCTGATTGAGACGTGCTGGCTCAACTTACTCGCACTATACGTGCGCCCAAGCTCACACTCACCTTTTGGTGCTCTGGAGTTTTCCGTGATTTATTCGCTTCCACGCTACATGCGTGGTCGAGCTCATGCTCCGCTCGTGGCACTTCGGCGCCTTCCGTGATTTATTCACACCCGCGCTACATGCGCGCCCGAGCTCATACTCGCTTCCTGGTGCCTTACGCAATTTATTCGCGCCTGTGCTGTGCACCTTGCTTTCTTTATGATCGGCAGCTTTTGCTCTGCCTTTTCCCTTTACGCCGTAATTATCAAGGCTATTGTTTAGTGCTGAAGGCAGCTCTGTATAGTACTGCTTGGCACTTTGAAGTTTTAACTGTGGTGTTCTGCTACATTCCATTCAGTAAAAATTAATAATACAAATTAAGAAGAAGGGCCCACAATGTTTTCTTAGGCTGATAGCAATGCCAGTCAGTAAGTAAAACTATGCAACCAAAAAACTGAATTAAACGACAATTTACAATATTTACATATGTTACAGAGAGATTTACATAGAGAAAGATAAATGTTGTCTTAACATTAGCAGTACATCAAATATATCTCGTCAGAAACTGGAAATAGTGACGTCCATTTTTCAGAAAACTACCAATTAGAAACCTTTGTAGCAGGGTAACATTAAGAGGCAGTATCACCTTTCTATCACAAAATGTGTTTTTTTCTGAAAAAGTCACATTTATTTCTTTTAAAGCAGATTCTAGTAGCAGATTTCATAGGTAGAGTAGTTGTTAGTTGGTAATCTGTCACACCAGATGCAGCCCATCAAAGGCCTTAGATAGAATCCAACATGAGAGATATCTACAGGTTCAGATCTACAGCCTTCCGTGTTCTAAGAAAAATAATAAGCAGGAGGAAAAAAAAATATGGATTGCTGTCAGAAACCACATGTTTGGTCTTTGTCAGGTCAACTGCAGCTATTCTGAAACTTACAGGACCCTTAAGGCATATAAAATCCATATTTCACTATCAGCTATTAAGAGAATAGGTCAGTTTTGAAACAACAGATGATGTTACAAAAAAGAAAGGCCCTGAAAGGCCCAAATGCCCATCAGGCGAGATATCCACCTTCTCAAATCTATAGTTGAAAAAAAGAAAACATTCAAAACTATTAGCAGAATTTAAGCTATCATAAATCATAACTATTTTGAGAAAAACAATAACCAGATGGCTGTCAAATGCAGAATTCAAGGACAGAATGAAGTTTCTGAGTTATTGAGAGTTTGGTTCAGATTTATCCATGTATGTCAATTAAAGTCAATTTAAAGTCAAGTAAAGTACAATTTTGCAGAAAGTTGCAAATGTAATAATACCATCCACAATAATAATAGCAATAATAATAATAATAATCATCATCATCATCATCATAATAATAATAATAGTTCCTGTGGTACTAATGTGTGCCAGCTATGCTAACACTGGAATACAGTCACATGTGAACAATATATCCGTCAGTTTTGTAGCCTGATCAAAATAAAAACATTTCTAAATGCTGGTGTAAATATTTTTTGTGTACTGTGCCTTATTTCTCTTTCTATTTTTCTGTCATGAAAATGTGATTCAAGTAGATAAATCAATATATTGCTGACAAGGTTTTCATGGTCTATTAGTGCAACACAAAATGTACCTGAGGTCTCTGTAGGTGTGTAGTACGCATGTGTATCTGCGTGTCTCCATGCTCCTGTCTGAGTGCAATTTATCTGTCCTCCAGTGTGAGTTCTTCTATGGTGTAAACAATTCCATGCACTGTGAGTGTGCACTCACCCTTAAGCCTTCTGAACAGGTGACACAGTCTTATCCAATCCCACCTGGCAGACAAACAGTTAGACTGTGGACAGTGCATTCTCTCGACCAATCAGACTTTGCCTTAACACCAGTCCTTACCTCTCAGCATTCATCATAATACAGGGTTGAAAGGGAAGGCATTGCAGGTATAGTTTACTAAAGCTGGTCTGCTAAGTTTTAGCTATATGATATTCCTGCTGGCCGTGCAACAACACAAAAATAACTTGAAGACTGCACGAGGTGAGCATCCATCATGATACAATGAGGTCACTGTGGGTATAAGCACCATTTTTGTCCTAAGTGAAATCTAACATTGGCAAGGTTTCAAGTGCTGACCTTGGTTGGTATGTGTGTATCCAGCACAAATCAAGCCTATGTAAACTATTATCATCTGATGCTCTTTTGAACTCTTTCAACTTCTCCCAGTTGCCCATTGTTTACAATTATATTGCTTAGATTTACAGTTCCTTGTACTTTATAAAAAGTCTTTGGAGAATATGAAGTAGCTGGGAAGGGTCAGCATCAGCGTTTTCACTCGGGCACCATGCTGTGATACATGGACACACCACACCATACCTTGGGATGAATTTCTGCTACTGCATTGGGTATCTATTGGAGACTTTATTTCATATCTCCTTCTTTTAAAAAACACTGCATCATCATATTGCCCAGTTCACAGGGGAGATATTATTTTAAACGATTGTGAGTCATTGTTTTAGAGTGAGTTGGAGGTAGAGTGCTCAGAACCCTTGGGTGAAATACCACAATCCAGTTATTGACAAGCTACTGATGGAAACCTGCAAGAACAAAGATGTGCAGTTGCAATAAAGACTCAAGCCAAATATGTGCACCATTTAAGTGAGATTGAGATATAGCTTGTATCTAATATTTTTCAAATGCTTGATTTGAATGTAATAACTATCCATCACTAAAGTAATACAGTACATGCTCTTCCAGCATCACATTATTTACACTCAATACAGTAAATGCAACAGCCTGCAAATATATTTTCAATCACATCTCAGCAGGATCCTTGCTGGAAGTGACAATATGTGCTAAAAGTGTGACCAAGCATTATCTACACTCAGGATTTACAATCAAATAATACAAATGTCTCTGTTTTGATACAAGGAAGTTGTCTAATCAAGGACAATGCATTGATTAAGTGAAAATTGTATTCATTTCTTTTATGTTTCATGTGAGTGACATCATTGCGAGCAATTCATTCTGTGACCTAACATTCTTAGTTATATCTAACCCTAGAGCTCTGACCATGATATGATTCCTGTTATTCAGGGAGAAAATAAAGAGTTATAATTTGACTAAGTGTGGATTTATGTGTAAAGATAAATTGATTTTATTTTTGTTATGGTTCTGTTATGATAACATGTTAAAGACTTAGCACTTCAGACATTTTGTTACATATAAAGTTTTGTTATATGTTATTTAGCTATTAATGTGGATATTCAACAGTAAGGCTTTTGTCATAAGCTGAAAGGGGAGATTGCTTTTCTGTGGTAGCTGAGTGCACTCAAAGTTCAAGTGGTTGCAGTCAAGAAAAATTGTAGTTTCAATTTAAGCCTTCAGCCTTAAAATGGCTACCACAAAGCCAACATAAGTCTTAGATATCATTTGACCTTGATATGTTTCAATGAAGGAAGTGCTACATCACAGTCTCTAAGTTTTGCAATATTGTTGACATTTGTCACAGGTAAAGACCTTGGATCAAATACAACAAACCAACCTTAATCTTAGCTCTGAGGCAGGACAATGCTGATCAAAAAGCCGACCTGTAAAGTAGTAGCTTTCTGGAAGCTTCTGAAGTACAAACCCCATCCACTGTCCTGGCCTGTCTGTAATAAAAAGTTGTGTCTGCTGTGAAATGGAGGTTGGTAATAAGGGACTGCATAAACATACCTTCATTTGTTCAGGTAAAAAATAAGTTCATCTGGAATGGACCATCTTTGCAAAGTCTCTTTGCATTAGGCATATTCACAGCATAATGATTGATTAAGATCATAATATTCATTCATTCATTCACTTCCCTATCTACTTAATCCTTAGTTGGGGTCACAGAAGGGCTAGTGTGTAGGTGGAAGCATTACGACCTTAGACAGAGCACCAATCCAGAGTGCCAATTCAAAGTGCCAATCCATCGTAAGGCACACATTCACATTTAGTGTCATAAATGAGCCTAAAGCATGTTTTGACTGTGGGAGGAAACTTGAGCCACCAGTCTGTCAATTGTGATATTATGATTCAATTAAAAAATACAATTGAAAAATAATAATTTATATGAAAACAGTGGTCTTACTGTAGTCAATGCATTTTTTGTGTAACATCAATATTTGTTTTCTAATTAATTTTTGTATCATACACAATTTCTCCGTTTAGAATAATGGTAAGTCAATTTTTATAGTTGCAATTCCTATGCCCACTGAAACTTCAGTGCTATAACTAGGGAATACATCACTCTTTGGCCATGAATTTTCTTACTGTAGTGAGCTAAATAACATGGGTTCAAAACAGCAAAACTTAAGAAAAGTGGAAGAAGAAATGCGTTGTCCTGTTAGTGGAAGAAGATCTTCAGGAGGGACCTAGACCAAATAGCCCTCCCACCCCTGAAGAAGGGGAGGCTTTATTACTGCCTATGCCCCTACGTTGTTCGACAAGGTCCAATGCAGGTCAACATTCTAATCCTCACCAGCTCCTCCGAGCAGCTTTAACTGGGCTATGAAGAATAGCGCCCAATCGGTCAATGGCTTGCTAAAATCGTCGGGTCGCCGATTTATTTGGAGGGAGTGATTGTAGCCGGTATATTGAGGGGCTATTATTGTTTTTTTGGTGTGGGCGGGAGTGACGTCACTGATTGAATGACGTCGGCATCTCGTGAGCCAGTCGTGGTCTTGAAGACAGGCATTTATACAGACACCTGTGGGGTCCTAAGCAGTGTGGAGTTGGAGTTGCTAAGCTAGTGCAAGCAGCAACGTGTGTTGGAGACGCGGTTGTGTTTGGTGTTGCCAATCTGTGAGGATAAGGACATTCAGGGTTGAGACGGCTGTAGGTGACTGAAATAGCAGCAAGAGCCTGCACATTTTGGGAACCGGACGGTGTAATACGAGAAGCACTAGGTTAAGCAACGCATCTACTTCTATCCCTTCTGGGGAGGATCGAGTGGTTATTCTCAGGTATGGCTTGGGCCGTTTCCAGGGCTGAAGGGAGTTTCGGCCGGGCGGCCTTGGAGAACGGGAAGGTGCTGTAGGACGTCCTCGGCCGCTTTTGTTTGCGGCACAGACGTGGCATGACCGGACAAATGTTTGGCAGTAGTTGGCCAGTTTGGGCCACCAGAAGTGCTGCCTGATAAACTACAGGGTCCAAGTGATCCCGGGATGTGCGACGAGTTGGGAAGAGTGCCCCCACTGCAGTACCTGGTCACGCACTGACGATGGTACAAAGAGTCTGCCCGGTGGACTGCCTCCCGGGTCAGGCTCAGCTGCTTGAACCCGAGTAACCGCCCTAGTTATTCCCCAGGACAAGGGAGCCTAGATCTGACCAGGGGGCAAGATGGGTTTGGGCTGGGTTGGGGCGTTGTCAGGCTCCCAAAGACGTAAGAGGGTAGCTTAACGTTCTCAGAGCCTGGCCGATACGACAGAGTGAAGTGGAACAGACCGAAAAAAAGTTACCAGCGCCCCCATCTGCCGTTCAGCCTTTTGGTTTCCTGAACGTATGCCAAATTTTTGTGATTGGTCCACACACTACGAACGGGTGCCGGGAAACCTACAGGGAGGTGTCCACCTCCACGATAAAGGGCTCCTCTGGATCGGGCAGACGTAAGACCGGGGCGCTGGCGAGGAGCCCTCTGAGTCAGTCAAAGGAGAACTGGGCTTCGCTGGACCAACGGAGGGCAACTTTTCCGGTCAGGTCTATGAGGGGGTTCTGGTTACAGTAACTTGGGCAAGGCATGCGGTAAGCCGCTTTATGGCCATCTCATTGCGCCCAGTGACTTCGCCCTGAAGGCGGATGGTCTCAGGAACGTTGCGGGTCCATAGCTGTCCACGTCGTTCTGTTATCAAACTGGGACCCAAGGATGGTAGGACCCAAGGATGCAGATAAGGGGATACGCGACGCGGGGGACAAAAACAGGAAGAACTGAAAAGGTAGAGCAAAAGGCTCTCCAAAATACAGAAAGAAAAGAGAAGCTTCGGGGGGCGTCCCAAATCAGGTGACACGATGTGCCTCCGAAGCGCTAAGGGGTGAGTGTGAGCTCTAACGCATGCTAAGATCGTGGAGGGAAGGCTGCTTGGGGCTGCGTCCCAAATCGGGCAGCACAATGTACCTCCAAAGCACCAGAGGTCGAGCGTGAGCTCTGAAGCGCGATAGGCGCAAGTGAGGCCCATTTCGGGGCACGTCCCAAATCGGGTGGCACAGCCTAGCGGAGTGCGCTAAGGAAGGTGAACAAACAGAGCCTAAGATTTGGGAAGGGTCTAACGGGAAGCCGCGGCGAGGCTCCTAACACAGCCTCCCTCATTGTTAGACCATAGTTGAACACATGGTTAACTAAAGTGGCTCAGATCTCATCAGAAAATATGGTCCTTGGCCTTCCTCATTCTCCCTATCATCCTCCTCTTACTCTCACTCCTCTGGCTCTGCCTCTGTTTTCAACATTGGCATCCATTGCTCCAAAACAGAATAGCTCACCTGTCGCCCTTTTATGCTAAAGCTCTGATTGCTAAGCGTAAACATGTATGTTATGTGTTTTCTCATGTGAGGAGTCAGTGTGCATAGTAGGGCAATTAACTTTAGAGTTTTGAATAATAGTGTTTCATTCATGACAATTATGTGTACTGTTTTGAAAAAAGTGTGTTTTAGAACTGTAATTTGAGTGTAAAACAGGAATTGTGCTTGTAGTTTAGCAGAATTGGTTCAGGGGGGTTGGTGCATGAGTTACATGCTGTGGTCATTGTGTTTCAAGTATCAGTATTTGTGTGTAAACAATCGAGAAAAACTATAGGAAATTCATGTAATGAAACAGCTTGTTACATATCTGTATTGAATCATACTGTAAACATATAATAAATGAATAAAGCAATTACCTGTTCTCCTCTCTGAATGTTTGGACTATGGTGGACACAGTGAATCTACTCAGGTTAGGCTGAACTCGAAGTCCTGTTTACCTCATAGTCAATCCACGGACAAGAACATGGTCAACGATGGTTGCCCGTATTTCATCAGAAATGAGCGTTCTTTGTCGCGTCCCTCCTCTTGCAACCCTTATTCTGCCTCTCTGACAGTTTTTATCCATAGTGAAACTTCTACGACCGGGCCTCCTTGTGCTGGCTTATATTGGTTTCTTCACATTATTTGTTATGTGTGATCAATGTAGTGTGGCTGTGTTTAAGTTGTGACACCTGTGGTCTACTAGTTTCACTTTTGCTACCTGTTCTTAAAATGTGTGTTAGTGGGTGACAATACGTTTGCAAATTATGTCTTAATAGGTGAAATGTGCTTAAGGCTTTGACGAAAGGGTGAATGTGTGACAATTTCAATACATGGGTTTAGGACACTGAGAATTGAGAAAGAGGTTTGAGAATTGAGAAAAACTGTAATAAACCAAACTGTCATAATCGGGACAGGACTCAGACACTCGCAGATACAGATAAGACGATAGTTTAATAAAGGTAGTTAAACAGAAGCAGTAAACAACCGGATAACAATAGCCAAGTAGACACAACCATACCATA
>JAUZST010010556.1:0-35000 GCA_034779995.1 Parotocinclus haroldoi | reverse complement strand
GGGAAACTACATCTCCCAGAATCCTCTGTGCGCTAATCATGCAAAAATGGTACGCAAAAAAAAAAAAAAAGGAATAACACTGAGGTGATGTTTAGATTCAAATCCCAACCGACAAAATTCAAACTGTAACCGACAAACCGTGATGTCATCACCGAGCACGAGCACGAGAGCCTACAGAGCCGAAAGTATTGGGACACAATACTGTGTGTGATCCATCCCACAGCAGATTTGGGAGTGTGTGTGAGTGTGTGTGTGTGTGTGTGTGTGAGTGTAATCTCGCTTTCCCCTCAGATTAGCCCTGCTCTTGACGGCGGCGTCTCTGATGAAACCCAGTGCAATCTGAAATCTCGCCGTTCCGATGCGAGCCCAGATCGGTCACGCTGGCGCAGATGGCTCGAGCGCTGTTAGTATTCCACGGACACGGAGAGCTTCCTGAGAAAAAAAAAAAAAAAAAAAAAGCCTGAAGGTCGGTTTCCAGTTTCCTTGGTTACGACTCGAGTCTGGACCACCCTGATTACCGCGCCCGTGCTTCCCGGTGACTTTTCGATTCTAATAGCGGGGCGAGAGCGGAGACCCTGGGCGAGCACAGGCGTCGGTCGGCGGGCATATGCCGGATCGGCCCGTGGCAGACGGGGACGCTCGATTCGGGGCTAATCGCCAACGACCTCGGGAAACTGTACGCAGATGTACAGACAGAGAGTCGGCGGGCAATAAAAACGCTTATTTGTTTTGATGTTTACAGCGTTACCCACGCGCGGGGCAGATGGGTACATTTTGGGCACCCAAATGCTACAAACAGATGGTATAATGGAGTCGGGGCGGGAAAAAAAACAATTCATTTGCATGTGCGCTTGATTAATAGAGCACGAACGAACACAAATAAGAAAATCGGCACCACCTCGCCGTTATCCTTCTGTAAACTGGCACCCCCGTTTAGGGTACATGCCACCTACGCCCTGTGAATTCCCAGCTCTGGACCCTGTGGCACAGCACCTGCCCTGCCTGTGCCAGTCCCCGCTGTAACTCTACACTCTATCTAGGTACCCAGGTGGGAGGGTGGAAGCTATCCCAGGTTGGCATCGCATACGGTCGCCAGCTATAGACGGGCATCCAGTACAGGGCCCTAATTAAGCATGCCAGCCCGTCACATTATCCATGCCCCCCTTAGGATCGAATCGGTACCCTCAGATAAACCATCTGGCCGATAAGGCTGGCGACTCTTTCCTCCGCCCGCGTCCTGACATTTAAACCCGCTACCTGGTGCTACGTGAAGGAAGCGAGGCATTTCGGCAGCGATGCCACGTCCGCCCTGAAAAACAAAACAAAATAACCCATTAAGGGCGTGCTGATAGTTAGCGAGGTATTTAGTGATGCCCAAACAGCGTGGCGAAGATAAACGGCGTCTCCGTCCTCCATTAAGCTCGCAGTCGTCCCGCTAAGTGCTTCAGAGAACGGAGGGGGTGCTAAACACGGAGCATTCGTTTAACCAAACCAAGGAAATCCGTTCAGTCGTTACAGATCTCGAACGACGCTTCTTTATTTTTAATTAAACAGGAGAAGCTTTTCTAGATTTAACAGATTTCTGTTTCTCCATCGTTTTACAACCAAAGCTAAAGCACATCCCGAATCTTCTCCCTCTCCCCCTCTCCCTCTCTTCCCCCTTATTGCATCATTTGAGGGTCGAACTGTCAGATGCTAACGCTAACCCCATTTAGGAACGGCAATAGCGCTGGAGTCGGGGGAGGGAGGAGGACTGAGCTAACTCTGAGAAATTCATCCATGCCTCGAATCAGAGCTGATCACATGACTGCAATGTAACGACAGGAAAAGCTACAGGAACAGCTACAGGAACAGCTACAGGAACAGATAAAGATAAGAACAGCTACAGGAACAGCTAAAGATAAGAACAGCTACAGGAACAGCTAAAGATAAGAACAGCTACAGGAACAGCTATAGGAACAGCTAAAGATAAGAACAGCTACAGGAACAGCTACAGGAACAGCTATAGGAACAGCTAAAGATAAGAACAGCTACAGGAACAGCTAAAGATAAGAACAGCTAAAAATAGGAACAGCTGGAGGAACATCAGGAGGAACAGCTAGATGAACAGCTGGAGGAACAGTTGGAGGAACAGCTAAAGATAAGAACAGCTACAGGAACAGCTAAAGATAGGAACAGCTGGAGGAACAGCTAGATGAACAGCTGGAGGAACCGCTAAAGATAAGAACAGCTAGAGGAACAGCTGGAGGAACAGCTGGAGGAACCGCTAAAGATAAGAACAGCTAGATGAACAGCTGGAGGAACAGCTGGAGAAACAGCTAAAGATAAGAACAGCTGGATGAACAGCTGGAGGAATATGAGGAACATTAGTTCCTGTCGGGGGCACTGCCCGGGTATTTGTGCCCTATGAAAAGATTTGACCCCATGACCCTGAATTTCGGATAGATATTTAGGACCCCTGTTAGTTTGGGGGTGTCGGGGCTAAAAGTGTTACTGATGGACTGAAGGTTAAAGATAAACCAAACAGGTAAAATAAGCAGTGATGAAATCCTTTCTGATCTGTGATGAATAAACAAAAGGTTCTGATTAGAGCGTCTCAGTCTCCAGGTTTATAATCAGCGTTAGAGAATCGCTCTTCATAAATCCGTTTGTTTAAATCCACTCCAGTCATTATTAGCTTCTGTTTGTTGCTGCTCTTGGAGGAATTAAAATATGAATTAGGAATAAACAAACGATCGCTTCCTGACTCCACTCATAATGTTTATTCTCTGATTTTCTTAATAGTCGACCTGACACCTTTCATTTTACACCCAGAGAAAAAGAACAAGCTACTCTGATGGAAACAAACGAAAATAAAAATAAAATATGAAAAAAAAACAACACCCCCAAACTCAGGAAGCGTTAATTATTCATTCATCTGCAATAGCAGAGGGCAAAGGTAACGTACAGCCATTTTAAATTACCTGTAACCAGGTGTGGGGAGAACATACCAAACCCCGAGTCCATAACAGGACGGCTCATAAAACCCCAACCAAAGCAAATAAATGAAAACGAACAATAAAAAAATGTATGAATTAAATTTAAAACGATTCATTAAAATTGTGATAAACTTTTTTTTTGGAAAATGTAATTATCGTTTTAAGTACTTATTTTCATGTTATTAAAAATAATAAATAAAGTAGCAATTAATCAATAAATTAAATTTTAAATCGCATTCAAAATTAATTTATTTCATACATCAAGGTAAAAGAATAAATTAGTTTAAAAACACATTTAAAATATTTTAGAATGTTATAAATACATGTTTTATTTTTTGAATAAATAGAAGCATTATATAAATATCTTATTTAAATAAAGAATAATTAGTACTTACTCCATTCCTAAAGTATGGGTAAATAGTTTAAAGAAATAAATACAATTAATAAAATAGATGAGGGTATTATACTTATTTATACATTCCAAATAAATACTTCAATTATTTAAATGTTATTTAATATAATATAATGTAATGTAATTAAGTTTATTTACAGTTCAGCTTTTTCAACTGAAATCTATTTGAATTAAAAACAACAAATACGTTACAATTAATATAATAATAATAATAATAATAATAATAATAATAATAATAATAATAATACAAATTAGTAATAATAAAATACAATAATATAATAAAGAAATGATTACCGTATTTAAAAACCTATGAATTAATTCCTCTATTTTTCCAAAAAGCCAAAGAGCTGATGAGCTTTCCAGCTGCCCCTCCCTCAGGTCTCTGGACCAGTCGTACTCAGCTGTGGACAGGCTGTTGGTGAGATATTAAAGCTCTGTCCTTCTCAAGAATTTAATTATGATTAATTATAATCCGAGCCGAAATGCCTCACCTGCCTCCAGACAAAAGGCCGAAAAACCAAAAACTCCACCGCCTTATAGAAAAAAATATATAAATATATATCCGATAATAATTATAATAAGCTGTTTTATATTATATATTATTATTATATCTATGATATATAATAGTAATCATAATATATAAAATAACTATATTTTACAAAACTATACATATATATCAAATCTAATAATTATTATATTTTATTCTAAACTGTTTTTATATTTAGAAATAAAAAATATGATTCACTGAGTTAATTTAAATAATAATAATAATTATTATTATTATTATTAGTATTATTAATCATACTAATTAATAAATAACAATAATAATAATGAATGATAATATTTTTTATTATTATTAATAATAATAATAATCAAAATGAATAATAATAAGAAGAAAACATTATATTATTATTATTATTATTATTATTATTATTATCAATACTACTACTAACAATAATTATAATGACAATTATTATTAATCATAATATTTAATAAATAACAATAATAATAATAAATATAAATTATAATATTTATTATTATTATTACTAATAATTTAATTAATAATAATTGTTTACATAGTTTTAATAAATTAAACAACATAATAATTCATAATAATTAACCCAAATGTATAAAGCTTAACAGATTATATGATAAATTATCCATAAAATCTTTCTCTTTCTATTACAATTGTATATAAATGATACTATTGCTAATCTTTTTTACCTAGTTTTCATGTAATATTTAAAAATAACTCGTCATAAGTAAAGGGAAAGCTTCCACCCCTCGAAGGGTTACGATGAGATCTGTTCTGTTTTATAGTAACAACAAGAAATAAAATCTGTATTTGCTCACTTTGGAGCTTATCAGGAACCTTTAGAGGAACCTCGTTAAAAGGGAAGTGTTTCCCTCGGATCTAATCTGATGATCATCCCGCCTGAGTGACGTCCCGCCTTAAACAAACGGCCCGAGCCTCATTAAGTTTGTGCACGCCCGCTTCCTGTTTGTTTGCCCGTCTGGCCGTCTTTGAGGCCGGCTCTGCAGCGTTTTCAGAACGTCTCGCTTTATCAGATTAATTTCCTATTAATATGTTAAACACCGCCATATTGATTCCGGCCGCCGGCCGCCACGGTAAACACGCGCCGTCCCCGGGACCCACGCCGAAATATTTACCACCTTAATCAGCAGCATCTTGATTGGTCACCCAGGCCATCTGCCGTAGGTGATTACCAGCAGAGAGAGAGAGAGAGAGACAGAGAGAGAGAGAGAGAGAGACAGAGAGAGAGAGAGAGACAGAGAGAGAGAGAGAGAGAGAGAGAGACAGAGAGAGCGAGAGAGAGAGAGAGAGAGAGAGAGAGAGAGATGGTTGTGGTGATGGTGGTTGGGGTTAGTCAAGGTAGGTGTGAAATAAATGGTTCTTCAAGACCAGGTTCTAATAAGGAATCTAAACAAGAATACTCTTATGACACTTATGTTTTTTTAGAGAGCGAGAGAGAGAGAGAGAGATGGTTGGGGTGATGGTGGTTGGGGTTAGTCGAGGTAGGTGTGGAATAAATGGTTCTTCAAACTGAAGGGATGTAAAGCTGGGTGTAAAGCTGTCTCTTTTCTGTGACGGCATTTTTCTTTTTAGGCCAAACCCACTTTGTGTGTTTGTTGCTCCAGGAACAAGGTCCCCTGAGAAAGACTCATAACCCACTACTAGGATTTTACATTAGGAGTCTATAATAGTTGTAAATTGCCCTGAAAAATCTGAAAAAACATGACTGAATAGAAATGTCTTTCATACATCTAAAATATAAAACAATTTGAGGCAAACAAATTATTTAAAATTAGATCAGTTTCCCCTGTCCTCAGTTTTTCTTCCAACTTCATCAAGCCAAAACAGTTTTGAGTAAAATTAATGCAGTGTTACGTTAAAAATTCAATTTGTAAAGCTGGTTGCTTTTGCATCTGTTCAGCATTTTGACTGCTGTTTTGTTCCCCGTTGCTAATGAAGTTAGCCAATTATGCTATTTCATGCTTGATAGATAAAGGGCTTTTATAATACTTGTAAAATAGTCATGGTATTTACTGTTAAAACACAGAGATGGCGTGAAGTTAGTGCTCATTTTTGCTACATTCGCTGTGCTACGATCTCCATCATACACCACAACAGTATTATATTTTGCATACATGTGCAACATTTGAAATCGCATTTAATGACAGCATCGTGACATTACATGGTATAACACCAGAAACATACATCTCTACACTTTAAGTTAAGAAAATGCCTCTTTCTTATTTGTTTTGAAGTTGGGGAATAATCTGAATTTCTCAAAAATAGGTCAAAATGTGTTGTACCAATAGCCTAGTCATAATCTCTCTAATCATTACTATGTGATAAACCTCTATCCAGGTTATATCATGGGCTGTGTCGGCACCAAGCCAGACCAGGATTCTGTCGGCAAGGCACTGGGCAATGAAGACATGGGAAACCGTAACCAAACAACACACTACGTAAAGGATCCTACAGCAGGCTCCAAATCTGTAAGTGGACCTTGACACAGATTTTTTTTCACAGTTTGGAAGTAGGATTTGCATTCAGCCTTTTTAGTCTGGAAGAGCTAAAAACAAAGTGTAAAAAAGAAGCAAAAGTGAAGTGTAAAAATGTATTCAGATCAAAAAGTTGATAAATGGCACATGGGATGTTGTGTGGAAATCTGTTATCATGTTCAGCTTAGTCACCTGATCAGCATCAGTGTTCTGAGCTGAGCTATCTCCAACAAAGCTACTATATTTATTTTAAGTTCAGTCAGTCCACGGAGGTTGAATGACAATGGATAGATTGATTACCAGTAACGATAAATAACAAAAACAGTACAACAATAATCCTTTTACTGTTTTTAGTAAAACGTGTCACTAAAGCATGATTATGATATTGATATTTAACATGCCTCGAGTCTTGGCTGTGCCTTCGTGTCTGAGGGAGAAGAGTCAGTCAGCACATCCATGCCAGCCATGCGATGGATTGGCTTCTCATGATCTAGATGCTGGACCCTCACAATTCAGAGCACACCTGGCAGAGATAAAATGTGAAAAAAAAAAGTTTGATGTGTACAGTATTATGTTTTCAGTCAAATAACTAAGACATGTATTCCAGTTTGCAATATCCATTATACAGCAAATGCACCAAAATGTTTAATAGTCAAAATGAAACTGGATTTTGGAACATCACATCCTTATTTCTCCTTTGTATTACAGTAGTACAATGATATTGTTATGTATTATAGGGCTGATAATAAACACCTTCAAACCTAAGAAAAATCTGATAACCTGTTATCAATGATAATTTTCATTACTTGACCTTGTGCGTTACACTTACAAGTTATGTGTGAAATGGTCCCCTAATGACTTGTCCATACACTCTACATACCATATATGGCACTATTAGGCTATAGGGAAAATAACTACGCAATTTGTGACATTTCTTCTTTCCTACACTTTTGTTAATAACTGTGCTGAGATAATTCCATTGCATAAAAACACCTTCTCAAATTTAACTCCACGGTTTGACAACATCCTTGGCACATGATAAGGTCAACCTGCATACACTGTTATTAATTAAATATGAATTAAAGTGCCTTTTAATGTATGTCTTGCGTCAAAAAGGTGCCATTCAGCTACGTTAATACCAGTTCCACTGCTGAGGTGAACCCAAATACAAAATACAAACAAAGCACAATCTGAATTTTCAGTGCCAGGAAACGCAACGCAACACAACTAAAACCTCACCTGAGACAGGATACAACAGTGTTGTATCAGTGTTGTCACAGTGCTGAGTCACCATGGTTTAAGATCTGACCATGACAAGGGAAGGTTTTTGTGACGCCCATGTATGTACAGTAGCCAGAAGTTATGTGTTATGATCTCGCAATGGGATTTTTAGCAATGCAAGTCCAAGTGAGCCTTACTCACCTCAAGATTAGATAATATGGTCTGATTTGTGCATTTCTGGTCCACCAGAGGTGCCGAAGTTTGGAGGGACTCTATGTGGTGTACGCTGCACAGACCAGGGGTGCTCCCACAAGACAATATTGTGAACTCATATGGCTATGCAATGCTGTTTTTACAAACAAGGGAAAATATGTGTACTGTGGTATTAAAACCAGATCAATTTCAGTGAATGCAAGAGGTTTATACTCACATGACTTGTGAACCAGTGTAAGAGCGGAGCCATGCTTAATCGACCTAAAGTGCAAAAATCTGTATTGTTCTATACATAGATTACATGCTTTTGTCTTTTAAAGTTTATACATAGACCTCAATGGCCTGTGTTTTATCACTGATTGTCAAGTTTTCTTTTTTTTTTTTTCAATTTAGAGAAGTTCACATCTGAACTTCCACAGTTAAACACAACCCAAAGGTTATTGACCACCTTATAGTGTTTTAATCATTTCTGAATACAACACAGTAGTTTTTCGTCTTTTAAAGGATGCAGTACCATGAAAAGGTCTTGGGCAGTCTAGATTTTTCAGTTTATATTTTGTTTGTTTAAATTTTAGTAGTCAATCCACTCTGAAGTTCTATGATTACAATAGTCCATCTATTCCTCTACATACTTTGTTTGTGTTGTGCTGAACCACGGTTCACTGTCCATTTTATTAGAGACATTCACCATATTTCTCTACCATGTAAAGTCAGAGATTGTAGCTCATCAATTGTTTCACAGTTTTTCATAGCAGGGCGCACTTCCCTTTATGTTATAAATGTCCCCAGTACAATATTTTATCTATGACAACAGTTACGAAGGATTTTAGGTAAATTGAATTCTCTTTTCTTCCCCCCCAACAGAACAGAACCACGCTTCCTAACCCTACTGCCTCAAGCCCAGACGGTGAGACATTGTAATACAACAAAAGTCTTTTTCAACCAGTTCTGTGTTAACTCTCATCCAAGCCTCTCGTTCGATTTCTGTCTTTATGCACACCAATGTAGGAATTGTTGAATCAATTAAACCAAGCTTGTACTTATTAAGATGTCAGCTTTAAGCCATTATAAAGTCATGGTTTGTGGTTTTCAAAATGTCGTACCAAACGGGAAGTCACTGTCAAGGTTTGCACGTCGGAGTTATTAATAAAATAATTTCCTTCATTGCTTATTTGCAAATCAGATAAACACACCAACCTCAGCCATGTCAGATGTTGAGAGCATATTGCCAAATTCATTTCCTGTTTGTCACGCAACTGGTGTTATGTGTTTGCTTATGTTGGCATGGCTGCATTAATATGGTGATGATTTCTGTATGTTCATTTAACATACCATTTAATGAAAGTCAGAAGTATTACTGAACTACTGCAACTTTTAAAAATGTTTTATTAAGGTGTAGAGAGCATCGCCATAGCCCTGTATGACTATGAAGCTCTTCACGACGGAGACCTGGGCTTCAAAAAAGGAGACAGGCTCAAAATCTTGCAAGAGTGAGAACATCTACATTCCCGACTATAGTACGTTTCCCTGATGGGATATTCGTATATACTTCATAATGCATGTTTTTCCACAGGTCAGGAGAATGGTGGAAAGCAATGTCTCTGAGCAGTGGTGTTGAAGGTTACATCCCTAGTAACTATGTGGCTAAAGACACACTGCAAACAGAAGAGTGAGTATACAGGACTTAAACACACTCTGTCCTATACACCTAACATAACAGAAATTATATGAGAAGTGAAAACGTGATGGATTTTAACATTTTAGTCTTACCACGTTTTGCTCACTCAAGACCACGTAACAATAACCCTCGGCCTTCCCATGAACTCAGTCTTGACCCCTGGGAACATAATTGTAGGTCAATTCTGAATGATTGTGATGTTATTTTTTCATTATTGACTGAAGGAAAAGTATGTAAAATGAATGTATGTAAAATCTATCTAGCTGATATAAACAGCCATAGGGGAACAACTGTCTATAAAAATAAGCTATGACGTGATAAAAATAGATGAAGTGGTTTAACACTGATGTCTGTCTTACTCTATGAATGAGAAATAAAGAACAAATAATGAGTCTGCTAGTTTAATGAATCCAGTATATACTTTCAGTATTTTATACAGTTATTTATTTATCTAAGTGGCTAGCTATAGTGTATAGGTATCATGACCTAGTCTTCATCATGGCTGACTTCCTTTTAAATATTTGTGATTGTCCATTACTTCATTTACTGAAAGTTCTCAAGCTTTTGAAAAGATGCTGGGGCATTATGGCAAATGTAGTGCCTGTAGTAAATTTGCATGGTGTGTCCTGTAGTTCTGCTCAGAAATCCGGGATAAAGTTGATGTTAGTGAGGCACATATCAAACACCGTTAGTATTGTACTCATTCTGGTGAGCAGCACAAGCTGCATGTAAGATTTCTCCAGTTTAATCCGGGCGATTGTCTAGGTTGTGTTCCACGATCGTGTGCTCACAGTTTAAACAGGAGTTTTTATAAGGCTTCAATTTTGTACCATACCCGAATGCACAAGCTTCGGAACCTTGTCAGTAAATTACTATTCCTATTTATTTACAGTATTTACCATGGACAAACCTTAAATAACATGTTGTGTTGTATGAAACAGCTTTGTACTAGGCAACACAATTAATTGTGGAGGAATATGAGTAGCTTACTGCTATGGCTGGGCAGTAAAATGACGTAAAAATCACCAGCCATCACAGACAGGTGCATGTTTAAGTCCCAAAACAGTCACATCACTTCAGTTTTTACAAAGCAGCTATATGTAATTTGATCTGATTTTATTAGCCACTGTTTGATTCTAGACTTTGAAGAATCACTTTAATTGTTTCAGCTCCCTTTTTCTACCAATCAACTTGTTTTCACGCGTCATTTTTTACATTTCAGTATTCATGAATTGTTGAACTGACCTTGTATTTACCAGAATTCAGATTCATCATCTTGATTTGAACAGGCATTCTTTTTTTTTCGGTCTTGAATTGACTGTTCTGGCCTTCTTTCAGACCTTTACTCTTTGACTTGGACTTGACTTGTAATTCTCTGTTGAGGTGTTAAGGACGCAGAAAGGCTAAACACAGCCTTTCACATAAAGTCTATGTACAAAAAAGGGAAGTGGAAAACTAGCAAGGTTTATGTGGTCGTAACAACCATCGCAAGCTCATGGCTCAGATTCATTTGTGTTTCAGAAATGCTCGAAAATCATTTCACGTTTCAGATTATTCACTACAAAATACAATGTAACATAGTTTGGAGTAGGCGTTTTTTATTCTTACTCTCATTTACAAGTAAGATGCACATGAAATGATTTCCATATATACAATATATTCCATATACGCAATAACTAAGCTTTAATCATGACGCTCTCTGGTTAGCCCGGACCACTGATTTCATTTTGAATATTAAGTTAAAGATTCTGTTATATTAATCATCAGCGGTTTTACATGAATCAGAGGAATTACATTAATCTTCAGAAGCTAGAACAGGTATGACTTGTCTATGATCAGCATGCTGTTGTTTATCATTTTTTCCTATGAGACTTGTGTGACGTGTGATTTAAATTTCCAACAATCTACACAAATAACTGATCTCAAAGTTTATTTTTGATTAAGTCATAGTGCAGGCAGTGCTACACTGATACCCAAACTGTGCTTTATTCATATTTTAATCAGTTGTATAGCATAAAAATGGCAGCCAGCTAGGCACTGGCTTAGGCAGATAAGCCTTATAGGATTAAGCGGATATGAAAATGTATAAATGAATGATAAATTCAGACCCAAGGCAAGGTGGAGTGAGTGGTTAATGACATCACTTCACAGCTCAAGAGATCCCCAGTTTCATATCCTGGCTCAGTGTGGGTTTCCTTCAGATTCTTTGGTACAGATGCCAGGCACCATGTCTAGGGTTGGTTCTCACCTTGTACCTCGTGTCGTAGGTGGGATTCCAGCTCTCTGTACTGCTAGATATGAATATATATATTAATCATGTTGACATTTTTGAAGCTCACCATGAGATGTGTTCTCCTTTATATTCGTCTACTTCTCATTACAATAATTGCCCTGGAACAATCAGATCAGAGCATGCCCGGAGCTTGGCTGTCATCCACTACTGACACTAAATGCACCTGCAATGACACCGCCCTGCATTTTGCACACTTATGCTGAAAACTCAAATTGCTTATCCTTTAATGCAAACACACCAGATGGAAATTGTCCCATTGCCTTTTTGGTAATCTGCTTGCATATTTTCTAAATGTTTCAAGTTTTCTCATCTTTATTAAATTAGGGTTTGGGAGTCACCGAGTCTCCCATGTGATCAGCCAGTGCTTTGCAGTGAAGGACACACTACAGAGCTTTTGTGTTTGACTAAAAGTACAGGCATTAATGTAAATGCAAATAGTCGAGTAAATATAGAAGTCCCTGTTTAAGTACTTGCCTTTACATTTGCTCATGTGGCAAGAAAAAGTATGTAGTATGTTACAGAAAATGGACAAGAAAGTTACATTACTTTAAAGAGTTAAATTATTGTCCATTCTGCATCTTTAGGGCTCAGTGGGTAGCACTGCTGCTTCACAGCAAGAAGGTTCCGGGCTCAATCCCAGGGTGGAGCAGACTGGGTCCTTTCTGTGTGGAGTCTGCATGTCCTCCTGGTATTGAGATGAACTTGGGTATCAATATAACCTTGTGTGTTTCGCTGAGATGGCCATCGATAAATAAAAAATAAAACATATACGCATTGATTAAATAGACTCAGCCAGTTTTCTCATTTCTAACCCTAGAATTTGAGCATTACTGTAACACGGATGAAACATGAAGAACAAATGAACACAAAAGGATTTTTATTAAAGGCATTAACTGATGCATATTTTCCAGTAAAGTGGGTCTGATGACACCCCTCGCGATATTTATATTTTTGACTTGAAAGTAAGAAATCTCATAATAGAAATACTATTACTTGTAACTGAGTACAGGAATTGAGTAGATGTAGTTTGTTAGTGTCCTCATACAGAATAATACAGAACGTGTCTCTTTCAGTTGGTTCTTCAAAGGTGTGAGCAGGAAAGATGCAGAGCGACAGCTACTGACCCCTGAGAATAAAGTTGGCTCTTACATGATCCGAGATAGTGAGACCACTAAAGGTGAGCTATGCTGAATATGAGAAATGCTGGCTACAAAATTGGGCTACATTTTTTGACTCATTTACTTGAGTCATTTAATGTTTGTTGTGTCTGCTTATTTTGAACTATGTGTATCTTATGTTGTGTAAACTATGTTGATTTTTTTTGTTATACTTGCTGTAAAGCGTCCTTTGGTTTGAGAAAGGCACTATATAAATTAAACGTATTATTATTATTATTATTATTATTATTATTATTACATGTGACATATACTTGTGCCTTTTCCCTTATAAAACATACCCTTGAACCAATGCTTTAAAAGATCATCATTAGCTTAAGCTAAAAATAGATTTATAGCACTCAAAGTTCTAGAAAACAAACTAGTATTCTGTTTGTACGTGTTAATCAATTTCTGTGTATTTCAGTGTGGTCTCCACCATTTCCCGGAGTCTTGATAAGACTGATATGAGGTGCTATTTGTGGTACTTGATGCTATGGTCATCGTTGCGAACTATATTTACCTTAGCAGATATAAGGAATAAAAAAAGAACCATATGTTAATTCAAAGAAAAATATGCTTTTCAAAAGTAAAACAGTTTCAAAAAGTACAACAACATTTAAGTACAGCAGCAGCAGTGTGCTACCCCACCACAATGGCGGCCAAGGTGTGGTTCCAAAAAGTACTTTCCAGCTGGTTCTGACATCACCCATCCATAACTGGCCATGTATGTGAAATTTGAAGACCTTGCTGGGAATCATCCCCTAGTGCTGCAAAAGCAGCCAGTGCTTATCCACATGACGGATGGGTGTCCTGTCCTATCACTGACTAGACTTATACAAAAGGAATAACATTCACAATTTGCTTACAGGAAGCTACTCACTGTCTGTCAGGGACTTCGACCCTCAGGCACGAGATACCGTGAAGCATTACAAGATCCGCACACTAGACAACGGCGGCTTCTACATTTCTCCAAGAATAACATTCAACTCCTTGCAGGATCTCATCAACCATTATAAGAGTAAGAGAGATTTAAAGCAATGTCATTCACACGGACACACAGTACTATGTTTAGTATGTTAAACTCTTACGTTATTATTATTCAGTATTTCATTTATTTCTCATATAGTTTTATGGTATCTATATTATTATCATACTCTTCATAATATTACATTTTATTTTCCTGTAGTTTCCATAATGTTTTTTCCATATAAAGGTTTCCTCTTTATAAAGGTAGGGAGTTTTTCCTTATAATAGAAGACGATAAAGAATTGTAAAGCTGAGTCTGATTGAACTGCTTGCATATTGGTCAGGATTGCAAAGTAAAAATCGAACGTTTAAATTAAAATAAACTCTTACCCTTATCGGCAGTACCATCACAAATGCCAGCGTCTGTAGGTTGCAATATAGCCCTAAATCAGAGGTATTACAGAATCAAATAAAACAGCTTAAACCGTTTGGTTACTGAGGGAAATGAGATTGTGCTAAATACTGAAATTCTGGAATCATCATAAAGTCTGATAAAACTGAAAAGATGTTGGGATTAACACTAGATTAAAGTCGAAATCAACCCTCAACATTAACCCAAATCGTTTAGTCCTTCTCCGTTCACAGAACTGTGCATGGGTGAATCTTGGGTAAATTTCTAACACAAGAATGGAAAGTATTTTAGCTGCTTATGTACTTATGCTTATTCGTTCTGGAACTAAAACTTTTATACTGCCGGCTGATTCCATTGTGTAGTATTTGCTTTTAATTCATAATACTGCACATAATCTGCCACTCCCTTTTTACACTTAAATATGAAGTCTCTAGCCTTATGTTACACTGTGAATGTGTCAAAATATGCACAGTCATGTGAGATCTTTATAGCTATCTTAGTGCCTATCGGTTAATGCATGTACAGTCGAATCTGGTTAATGGAACCACATCGGGACGTGATTGTTTTGGTCCTAATAACCGGCTGTTCCGATTACACGAGCATGCCCTATGTTAAAAGACGGGACGTGCTATAATTTATGTAACATATTAAATGTTTATTAAACCTTTTTTGTGTAATTTACACATATAGCGTTTTCATTGAAAAATACATTTGCAAGCAAGTTTTTCGAATTCGATCTCAGCATGCGAAGCATAATACTGTAGGAAAAAAAGTTACTAAATTCCAGTCAACGTTTGAAGAACTTATTTCGACGAAAAGCGGAGATGCAGATGGATCCAGTAACCACACTGCTGGCTACTGGGTGCTTCGTTGTGGGAAAGAAAGTGGTGGGCGTATTCACCTCCTGCTGGTTTTGGGCTTGTCGATACAACTTTCGGATTTTCTGACCTTTGATAAAAGTATAAATTTTCTTTTCTTACTCTCTTTTCTTTTTCTTATTTGCTCTCACGTTTTTGGTCCGATTAAACGGAATTTTGGTACAAATAAACAAATAACATTACACGTATATAACAGGATTTGTTTCGGTACTTTATGATTCGGTCTGAATAACCGGCTGGTCCGATTAACCGGATTCGACTACATATATAATATAATATAATATTGTGCTTTAGTTGCAACCGTTTACCAGCTAAATACCAATGCTTGTATTGAAGGCCACTGTGTGACCTACAGACTTTTAATAAGTGCTCACAGGTGAGATGTTTCTGTTTTCTCTCAGAGCAGGGAGATGGACTGTGCCAAACTCTCACTAGCCCCTGTGTAAGTGCCAAACCCCAAAAGCCATGGGAGAAGGATGCCTGGGAAATCCCACGAGAGTCCCTCAAGCTAGAAAAGCGACTGGGAGCTGGCCAATTTGGAGAGGTTTGGATGGGTAAATATGAACCAATTATCTCATCATTGACAGAGTAGAAAGTAATTTTACAAAGATTTGTTTTATAATGGGATAAGAGACAGACCCAAAGTGCAAAGCCATGTAAAAGTAAATTCCTTGTATAAGCTCATGACTATTCATATGAGAGGGGCTCTGGCAAAACAGGCTCTTCTAGCAGAAATCCAAACTGACTTAATACTTTATCTAAAAAGGGGTTTTATCTGAGGGTTTTACAAAACTGAAATATTTTTTGAATTTTTAAACTTACATACCATCATTGTATTGGACGTGTGGACGAAACTGATTCATTCAGCATGCATAGCTTTACAATATTTAGGCAAATTTTGAGGGGTGGATTTGAGTGCTTCTCCAAATTCTGAATTAATCCATATTGTCCAAACATTTAATGGAGAACTGTGCCCCAACACATCCATGCTGCTGCTGTCAGGACCTTAAGCAAGATTCTTAACCCACA
This sequence comes from Parotocinclus haroldoi, assembly GCA_034779995.1. NCBI lineage: Eukaryota > Metazoa > Chordata > Actinopteri > Siluriformes > Loricariidae > Parotocinclus > Parotocinclus haroldoi. The sequence goes on along the minus strand of JAUZST010010556.1, from coordinate 18,733 downwards.
ATACTTACAACTCACAAGAGAGAGCTCTGGATAAGCGTGTCTATAAGTACATGTACAACCCCAATTCCAATGACGTTGGGACGTTGTGTGAAACAACAACAAATAAAATGAGTTGCAAATCCTTGTTAACCTATATTCAACTGACTACACTACAAAGACAAAATATTTCATGTTCAAACAGATAAACTTTATTGTTTTTGCAAATATTCACTCGTTTTGAACTTGATGGCTGCAATACATTCTAAAAAAGTTGGGACAAGGCAACAAAAGACTGGGAAAATAGGTGAGTGTCATGATTGGGTATACATGGAGATGAAATCAAAAATAATTTGAAAAGGATTTGCAAATCATAATATTGTTTTTATTTATGTGTTTTACACAACGTTCCAACTTCAGTGGAATTCGGCTTGTAGTAGCAATGGTTGTTGTTCCTATTTTTCCTGTCCTTTTATTATAATAATTGTATTACTAGCGAGAATTAAGTTTTCTGCATTTTTCACATTATTTGCATTTATTTCATTTTATCAAACTTAAAAGTGATAAAAGACTGGAAAAACAGACAATATCATCAGGTTGATTTCTCATTTTCAGCTACATATAACAAGCACACCAAGGTGGCTGTGAAGACGATGAAGCCGGGCAGTATGTCTGTGGAGGCGTTCCTGATGGAAGCGGACCTTATGAAGACCCTCCAACATGACAAGCTGGTGCGTCTCAATGCAGTAGTAACCAAGGAGGAGCCCATCTACATCATCACAGAGTTTATGGAGAAAGGTATGTGGGTCAGTGTAAGACTCTCTGAACAATAGTCAAGGGAAATACATCTGCTTAATGTGTGCATGTCCATGCTTAATTAAAGGTAGTTTACTTGACTTCCTGAAGACTGATGAAGGAAATCGTCTGCAGCTGCCCAAGCTGATAGACTTCTCTGCCCAGGTAAGCCTTTTCAAAACATTTTTATTCCTTTCCTCGCCTCTCCTGCTCCAGTTTTTCAGGCCCAGAGCTGTTATGCAATGGCTTATATTGTACAAAAGAGGTTTGTCCCGTTACAGATTATCAGTATTCAAATCTGATAATCACCGGGTATCTGTTTGTGTGCACTGGTGCGATAGGGTCACGCAAGTTGCCATGTGTAACCTTTTTAATTTTTCTGGGTTAATACATTACTGTAATGTGTTTTTGTGCCCATATGTGTTTGCCTCAAAACTCCTGCATCCTTGGATCGATTACATCCTCAGACTCTGACTGTGTAGAATTTGCATGTTCACCCCATACTTGCATGGGCTTACTCTGTATACTCCAGTTTCTGCAAACATTCTAAAGATGTGTGTAAGGTATATTGGTGTATCTAGTGCCCTTAATGTGTGAATGTGTGTATTGGTGTGTGAGTGTTTGTTCCCTATGATAGATTGGTGCCGTGCGTATGGTTGTTCCTGCCTTGCACCCTGTGCCACCAACTAGCCTCCAGACCAGGATTAAGCAAATTAACTAGATCTAGATGTAGTTTCATAATGAAACTACAACTGTGCCTGAAATGTGGCAAATAAAAAGAGCATGGCTTGCGTCCCATTAGTTTTGGCCTTATGTGGTGGCATGTGCGAAGATTTTTGTGGACCTCCAGAACGCGAAAAGGCAAGCAGGAGCTCGCACGCGCTTGTAGCATGAGAAAGGGCGCCGATTTGGGACGCTCCCCAAATCCAGAGGCGCAGAGGCATTTCCGGAGCGCCAGAGGGCGAGCGTGAGCTTGAGCGTGCAGTAGCCCACGAAGAAGATGAGCTGGGGCGCGTCTCAAATGAAGTGAGGCTCAATGAAAGCTGGGCAGGGACGGAACGGGGAAACCTGGATCTTTCCCTAAAAAGGCTAAATACCTCAGAGGTTTCCCTCGTAAACATCCTTCAGCTCTAAACGCCCCCGGATGTTACCAACTGAACGTTAAGATGGAACCAACAAACAGCGTATCGAGGCGTTTGGGCACTGGTGGTCGGGCGTGCAGCGAGTTCAATGACCTGGCAGCGAACAACGCTAAAACTCCCCCTTAAATATTGGGAAAAGCAGGTGTTCGCCATCAGGTCATAAATTAAGCGCTAAATATAAACCGCCTCACCGATCGCTCTGTAAAGACAATCAGCGAGGCAGCTTTCCGGAGAAAAGGTAGGAACCCTAACAGTTTGCAGGGGAGTGTCTGAATATTTATGGCCACCTGCAGCAGCGTCTCCCAATACTTTTGGCTGCTTGTGTGTGTGAGCACAATGTAATTCGTAGAATAGTTTCATCATCTTAAATGAATGAATAGTTTTGTTTTCTACATCAGAACACTTTATTGCAACTTCTCTGACAGGTGCCATATTTACCAGAACAATACCTTATCTCATGTGCAATGTATGTTATGTGCTGGAATTTGCCGAAGCACAGGATCGTGCGCAGCATATAAAAAAAGTTTACGAATTCGTTTACTTCCCTTTTGAATTCTGTTCCCTAAAGGCGCTATACTGCATGCAGTATGTTAAACGTATCAGCTACTGAAAAGGGCCAGTGCTACAGCTCCTGTAGCTTGGAAACATGAGCCAGCCACCGGTGACAGTAACTCTTGATGACTTGGTAGCAATAAGTAGTTCGTGTGGTGCAGTTACAGGGCTCTACAATGCACTGCTGTTTGATTCCAGGAGCTTTTTGCTTGTGCCCAGTGATTTCTTATCTCCCCAAAGTGAATACTCAGCAGGGTCGAAAGAGGAACTTTTACTTCATTACAGAGGTGTTATCAGTATAGTATGTACAAAAAAACGAAAACAAAGAAAGAACGTGAACAGGATAATCTTAACTTGCAAAGATTACAGAGTTTTGTTGCCTGTGTACTTGTCTATAGATAGCTGAGGGCATGGCCTACATCGAAAGAAGGAACTACATTCACAGAGACTTGCGTGCAGCCAACATCCTGGTCAATAAGAGTCTGGTGTGTAAGATTGCTGATTTTGGCCTTGCACGTATCATAGAGGATAATGAGTACACTGCCAGAGAGGGTGAGTCACTTCAGATTTGAGATCCTGCGATCCACTGATATTGCTTTGCTAAACCCATGCCAGAAGGGGGTAGTATCGTTCAAACTCTTTCTTCTTTTCCCAAGGTGCCAAATTTCCCATTAAGTGGACTGCACCCGAAGCTATCAACTACGGTTCCTTCACCATCAAATCAGATGTCTGGTCGTTCGGCATTCTGCTCATGGAGATCATCACCTACGGCCGAACGCCGTACCCAGGTCCGCACTGATACGATTAGCCAAATACACACAGAGCTGCACTAAAGCTGTACTTTAATTATGCTTAGGGGTTTGATTGAAGGTGTGGGTGGTAGATGTGCTCTTAGAAGAGCAGAGTCTTCTTAAGTAGGGCCTGAACCATGAAAGACTGTAACCAGGTATTCATCCAAGCATTTCACAAATGCTATGCGCACGTACAATATTTTGTAACTTGATATTTGTGTGCTTTTTGTTTGTTCTTTTTTCCATTCAAGTTTGCTTACACAATTTGGAAATTTTCTAAAAATTGGTGGATGTAAACTGCACAACGTGGCACTCTAATGCTCATGGGTCTGTCCCCACCCCGCACCAAAAGAATTTTTTATCATTTCTATTTAACTCTGGTGTTCTCATAGTTATTATATACACTGCTCACAAATATTTGGGGATATTTCATTATTTATATATCATACCTCTCTATGATCTCTATAATATAACCATTTTCTATGGACGTTAGAGAACCCTAGTTAAACGTGTTTATCATGGGCTAAAGTAGAACCATCCGTCCCACCCCATGTGTGTAAAAAACACATATTCAGTGCCACTCTGTGTTTACACTTCTCAGGAATGACGAATCCAGAGGTGATCCGCTCTTTGGAGAGAGGCTACCGAATGCCTCGCTTGGACTCGTGTCCTCAGGAGCTGTACAACATCATGTTGGAGTGCTGGAAGAACAAACCAGATGACAGGCCCACATTCGAGTACCTTCAGAGTGTGCTAGAGGATTTCTACACGGCCACAGAGAGCCAATACCAGCAACAGCCCTAAGTCTCTCTCTCTCTTTTTCTCACGCACATAAATCCACATGTACGCTGAGCATAATTATGCATTCAAAGATTAAGTCGAAATGATTTAAAGGAAAAATCCACCCTAAACAATTTAAACAGTTCATCCATGCCACTCGACTGTATTTCGTTTCAAAATAACGGTTTGAATATGAACATTGAGATAGTGGGAACCTCTTTCCATTATCTCTTAGGAAATCTGTACCTTATATTGAAAGCCACAAAAACCCTACCTAATGTCAATGATGTCAGCATGGTGTTAATCATGGGAAACCTTTTAATGACTTACTCAGTTTTTATTGCTGTTTGTTAAAAATGGAAAATAGGTTTGGATATTAAAATACTCCACAAGCAGGAATTCAGATGGCAGAGTTTGACTGAAATTATTAGCTGACATTCAGTAACAAGCTAATGTTGCACTGACGTAAGAGACAGAAGCAGAAAGTACCCTCGTCTGGAATTGCAACATGACAGATCACTGCAATGAACTGTACCCACTGTACTTCAATGTACTTGTGCCCAGTTCTGGACCCGCCTCAGACCAGGATAATTAAGGGGTAAAATGGGACACATACATTTCATTTTGAGTCTATTTGTCAGAAACAGGCACTTAATATTCCGATAAGTGCAGAAAATCATATTTTCTAATTAGATACCTTCAGGATGACATGATCTACTTTACAGTCAGCCAATAATCTCACAGTTAGTAATAATAATGATTTTTAATCTCTAACATAAGTAATTAAATAACGAAATGTATAATTTTGTTTAAAAGTTTTATGCTGTGTTTCAGAGTTATCCAAAAGTGCCTGGTAATCGTTTTGCAGATGCTGTATTTATCACCTGGGTTGCCAGATCCAATGATAGAAATAAGCAAACAACATTGTGGAAACTAGCCCAAAGAAGTAAAGTTCTTATATGTAAATAAAAGGATAAAAGGACCTGGCGATGGTGTTCTGTTCCACTAGACGCTTTCAGGACAGCTGTGTGCATGAGCAGACTGAAAAATCAGATTGAAAATATCATATGGTTATACCTGCGCTAGGAATTCTGATCACCGAGCTAAAGACTTCTGATCACCCAGCTCTCTTTAATGTAATTATTTGTTTGAGTTCTGAATAAGCAGGCAACTGTAAACACCAAATGATTGGATTAATAAGTGGATGGAAATGTCATCACTGTTTCTATTACTTTTATGCTTTTTATGCATTCAAAGTTCTTACAACCATGCTGCCTCCGTGTTCTGATTGGTTGCCTCAGATGCCCTCAGATGATATTTTAATTAATAAAACACCAAACCGCTTGGAATGGAGTTTGGAGCATGGAGTTTCAATCTATCATTCTGTTCATGTAAGTTGTTGCGGTTGCAGTGCTGGGGACCTCCTCAAATGTGTCTGTGCATTGCCAAATTCAGCCTGAATGCACCGCCTGGACTCAAACCTGTGCTGAACCAAAACGTGTGCTGAAAGGCCAGGGAATTAGCTTTTTAATTTTTTTTACAGTAATTTTACATGACCAGAGAGAGCCAGAGTAGTCTTCTTACCTAACAAAAATAGATATGGTCCTATATGATAAAAAATACTGTATTTATACAAATCCAGGATCCCCCAGACTGTGAGCAGTGAAATAAGGAGTGACAGGGTGAATAGTTGAGAAATGTGAAAGTCTCTAGTCTCAACATGGGGCCTGAAATGTGAAGAGAAGGCATTTTTCATTGAAAGTGTATTAAAAATCTACTTGATAAATGGTGAGAAAAGACGAGCTTGTTTGAAACCTAGTTGTATATTTGAAGTCACTTGCACCAGGAAGGCCAATCATTGTGTCAGAGGGTAAACAAAAGATTTCAGTATAAACACAGGGTAGACTTTTCCTTTAATGAAGAAAGCAACTTCAGTTTGTTCATGCCAATTCTTTTGCCTTATGTTCAGTGCTGCATATGATTGCACAATATTTGTACAAAGTTGTAACTTATCTAGGATGCTAATGTAATTAACTGTTACTAGTTTCTCTGTTTCATTTTAGAAAGTTTGTTTGTTGTTTTAATGCATAGTGGCACGAGCAATACAAATACTATGAAATGTGGCAAGTAACATGGAAGGAAAACATTCATAAAAGTGCGACCTATATTAGGTTGACCCAGCGAGTGGTTGCTCTTCACAATATTCCTGTTCCTATTTCTTTTTTTTCTACCTATCTATTTTGATTAGCCTCTGCGCTATTTCCATCAAATACCGTGTACGTTTAATAGCGGTACTGCTTTAGAGTCGTTCTGAGTTTAAGCTTCTGTTACACCTGATACTGTGAAATCAGAGTCAGCTACATTACATTTACATTTTGTTTTAAATTAATAACATTTTCTTCATTCAACTTCCGTGCAATAATTCATACAGTGTGATCGTTTCAGCTTATTTCAATTCATTTCATTTTGATATGTTGCCCAAGTTGGCTATACTGTATATTGCTTAATAATTTTGTTTCATTCTGCATGTCATTTATGTTATGCTTGAGTTTCAATGCTTTGCATAGATTAAGTTAAGGATTTTTTAAATATAATAATACAGTCAGTGGACACAAAACATAACATAGAGTTCATCTGTATGGCCCAATGTTTAATGGCTATATATTTTTATATATTTGTCTAAATGCCTTTCTCTAAATGCCTAATAAATTCATTCCTATTCAGACTGGTTTGGGTTTTTTTTTCTTTATATGCACTAACAGTAAGGGCCAAAAATGTAAGTGCAATGGTGACAAGGCTTGCATGGATCTTTATGGAAAAGGATTTCTATTGCAGCAGGAAAATGACCCAAAACACATGGTGACCTTGCAACAACTACTCGAGAACCAAAGAAAATCTGTTCTGACTGTATGGGCTTTCCTCCACAGTGACCTGAGATAAATACCATCGAACATTTATGGGGGCACATGAGAACAGAGGAAGGCAACTTTTCAACAACATCACAATGCTTATCTATGCCATTACAAGTGAAATATTTCATTAATATATTTACATTTATGGTGCTTAGCAGACACAGTCTTACAACCCAAGCAATGGTGAATGGAGGGACTTGCTTAAGGACCCAACTGTGGCAGCTTGGAAGAGGAGGGATTTGAACCCAACTCTTGGACCATGAGGTCCAGAGTCCAGTACCTTAATTGCTAGGCTACGGCCGTCCTATACAATATACATACATACCATATGTTACATCTCATTTACGTAATCGAATAAAATTACTTTCATTTTATTTTCTGATGGTCTTGTTTAATGAAAGAAATAATTCATATTAGTAATGAAATATCCCCTTACTTTGTGGGCAGTAATTACCCATCACCCAATTCTCTTTTCTTCTGAATGTGACTAATGCTGACAGAAATGTCTTGTTCTGGAAATCCCTCCTTTACTTACATGACATTTTTTTACTACATTTTCTAGGCTAATACTTGACACAACATTTCTTCTGCCCAGCACCAAATAATAAATCAGTGTCAACAATGGGATTGTTAAAAGCAAACAGACATGCTTTCAGACCACATTTATTACACTCAGGTGTAGATTCAGATTCAGAAAACTTTATTCATCCCCTATGGGCAATTGAAAGCACGCAGAGCAACAATGATGACAAGATGTAAATGAGAATAAATGAAGTAAATATAAAGTTAAAGTATGTATTTATGTACAGGATATAAAGTGACAGAGCTTTAAAGTGGCTTACAGGCTATAAAGTGAATGACATGAATGGGTAAACATTTATGGATTAAATAGGTAGAGCAATATTAAGAGTTCAGTTAGTCGATTGATAGTTTCACGATTACTGACTGTAGAGTGTGACACACTTATTCAAAGACCCCGAGAACCACACAGCATCCTTAAAACAGATATATACAGATAAAGGTAACGTATTCATTGAAGGTTTTCTCGTACTATAAAGGGAGTGCTCCTTTTAGACAACCAAGAAAATTACGTGGGCCTGTTGACATCTAAGCATTTTTTCTATAAAAGTATATGCATTAAGTTCACTTATTATCTCACTAATAATGTCTGCACGGTGTTTTATAATTTTATTTCAGTTCATAACCAAGGGTTAAACGTTGTTTCTCAGTATCATGTGTATAATGTGTAATACTTGTCACAAGAACGGCTTTAAAGCAGAAGCACAATTAAAACAGGTAATGGGGGTAGCTGTGATTAAATGTTCAGGTCGGTGATGCAGCATCCCCTAGTGGAACACACTGCAAATGACTGGTTGTTTATTTATTTTGTTAAAGAAGTAGGCTGGAATAAACTGTGCAAAGGTATGTCGTGCACACAATCAACACGTAAAAATAGGACTTTTTAAACCACCAAATACCACATGCTGGCTTGGGGTAACTGACAAAGTTAATGACAAGTTGGACTAGTAATAACTAAAGCAGAGCAGCTTGGGTAAGCAATGGAACTTTGCTATATTAGGCAGAAGTGAATGCAGGGAGAGTGGGTGAGTTTTTAAAAAATAAAAATAATGATAGTTAAACTGGTTCTCAAGTGGTATAGGGGTATTAGATGCTGAAATGGATCTGGTGGTGAATTCCAATGAAGTTAAACTTATATAGCGCCTTTCACAAACCCATGGTTGCTATTGTGGGTATTATGTTGTCCATTCATTCATTGTGCTTTTTGTTTAATGGGCATTCATATATTCAGACCAATTTATCATAATCGGTTAGCAAAATCAGTTAACCTAATGCATGTTATTTGGACTGTGGGATAATACAGTCTTACAGTGAAAGCAATTGTGGGTTAAGGGTCATGCTCAGGGACCCAACTGTGGCAGAGGTGCGGTTTAAACAAAATCTTCAGGCGTCAGCATACCAAGACAATTTGAAGTATGCTTTCTACGGTTTGGGGATGGCCCTTGTGTTCTAGCACGACTGTGTCACAGTGCACAAAGCAAAATCCATAAAGGTCTGGTTGGGAGAGCTGTATGTAGAAGAAGTTGACTGGCCCACGCAAAGCTCTCACCTCAGTCCCATCAAACACTTTTTTTAGATTAACTAGAATTGAGTTCTTGTCGTCTTGTAGAATATCAATGTCTGACCTAGCTCACAAATGCTCTTCATTATGAAAGGGCAAACATATTCAACATACACAATCCAAAATTTTCTTTAAAAAACCTTCCCAGAACTGTGGAATCTCTCATAGCTACAAAGAGGGACAAGGTCCATATTACTGACTGTGGATTTAGAATGAGATGTCAATAAAGCACCCGTAGATGTAATGTGTAGGTGTCCCAATGTTTATGTCAATATTTAAGAGTATTTGCGTCAAAGGATTTTGCAGTCGACTTACAAAACAAATCAAACAACGAGACAGTTGTAAAAGGCTGGCTTGATTTACAAAGCTTGATGTTTATTTTAGTAAGTGATAAATTTGTTAGTGTACCTGAACATGATTTTATAGGATTTGATCATGGCTGTGGTGTAAGAACATTTCGTACTATGCTAACAGGATTGCTCGGTGTGGCTGAACGCACTTCCGGTGACGTCTGGAGTGACACGTGTATTCAACATGGCGGCCGCGATGGTGAGTTCAAACGATAACTGAGTGTTTTGTTAAATAAAACTCAGATGTTTTATTATGGTGGATTGGGGTTTGGGACAGCAGAAGTACAAGGTTGTGTTTTTCCTTTTGTATGACTGCTGCTCGTATTATAAAGGGTAATACTTTGATATTTGGTTAGCAAGCGATATTATTAGCGCGTTAGCTAGCTATTTAGGTTAGCTCGCGAACTAAAGAACGAAAACATATTTAGCGTAAACTTAATAAGACTTCCTAACAAATATCTAGGGTTTATATTTTTCACATAGTCTGTTGTCAGATACGAAATACTTTGTGCTGTCTTCATTTAAAAAAAAGACACCACGTAAACACCTAACTGCTGGGGATACAAATTTACACTGTATTCGAAATGGACCGTTTTATGGTCTGTAGGGCACTACTTTACATGTAAAACGCATTGTGTTGTGCCATTTATAGTGCACTTTAATGCAACGTACCGTTTGTAATACTGCCGAAGTCTGGTGTGTTTATTCTTACAATGGCATGTTTGTATACTTCAGTGTTGCCCAGTAGTTCTGTGTAGTGTAGTCAAACTTATGCTCTATACGGGACAATTTTAATACGTAATGTAACATTTAGGAAATACTGAAACGAGGTGCAGTATGCTAAACACTCATTCAAAATGTCACTGGTGTTAAACGTAGTAGTTTAAACTGTTAAAACCTGTAAATGGAGGCTATATATTGCGTTTGTTGCATCTAGAGGTTTTGTTTATGCCTTTTAACTTTGAGATCTGAGGCTATTTGGTCGTTTTTCAACGCTTATCGTTTTTCCTGGATTAAAAAAATAATTTAACATGTATCATACAGGTGTCTGGTATTATTTTGTGTGCAAGTGTGTTAAGTTTAAGTTGTATTTGATTTTTTACGGAAGGGGTATACAGGGGTATACTTTATACTAGGGGTGGGCAATATGACAATATCTTGTCGTATCGTGATTTAGTTTGTTTTTGTGATAGATGATATGTTTTACTGAGTATATCGAGAATATCGTCAGAGCTTCAAGAACACTGACCAACTGCATGTTTCGTTATAAAGAGTGTCATTAGTCCTGGATTACTGGATAAAGTGCACTTCACTAAGTATGGGATAATATTTATTTGTTTTTAAGAACGCACTACTGATGCATTTGATCTTTTATCACATGTATCGTGAAAATGTCTTTAATAATCGTGATATAGTATTTTTACCATATCGTCCAGCCCTACTTTATACCCTGCTGACAAAAAGTCGGGGATATATCAGAATGAACATAAAAAGTAACCCCGTAAGAACTGTCGGACAGTCTGACCCTGCCCCATCGCTGTCAGTGTGTTTGAACAGTCTTGGGTGATTATACACTCTACTGTGAACAGCTGATGTGGTGTACTCTCGTCCAGTTTAACACTCTTCTTCTCACCCCCATAAATATGTCATTTGCTACTCCATGACGATAATTAAGTTTGCATTTCATTTGCGTAATTGAACAGCTTTCTTTGACTATTATTTGCTTTTCTGGTGTTCTTATTTAATGAAGTAAAATCAAATGCTTTTTATCGCTTCATATTCATTTTGCAATATCCCCAATTTTTTGAGCAGTATAATATGTGCAGCTAGTGGATAGCGCTGTCGCCTATCAGCCCTGGGTAAAAAGCCCCAGTTTGGCCACTGTTTCTGTGGAGTTGTTCTACCCATGTCAGTCTGTGTTTTCTTTTGCTACTCCAGGTTTCATCCCAAATTTGAAAGACATGCACTAGGGATCTAGTGTCTTTAGTTGTGCTTAAGGGTGTTTCCACCTTGGGCCTTGTGCTGCCAGTACCCTGCACACCGCCAACACTGATAGCACAACCTGACATTTAATTAAGCAAAGTGAAGTGATGGAAAGTGAATGAGTAATAAATGTCATTAAAGAGTATTTGGGCTGTACACTATATTAAATGTTTCCACACAAAGAAAGTATTTATTATTGTATTAAGCATTAAAGTTTGTTTCAGCCTGTGCAGAATATTATATTGTAATTTGTTTGTACCGGTCTTGTTCTGGTTAGAGAGTTACATCAAATATGAGATTGTTTGTGCGTTTTATATACTTAACATTTGGAGACAGTATTTTTGATAGAACTTTGTCAGGCCTCTTAGAGAAAAGTAGCGATGCGATGACATTTCAGCCATCTAAGAGTGGAAAAAAACGTGACGTTTTGGAATTAAAAAGTTTGTCAGGCTGTCCCAGAGAATGGCGTGAATAGTGCTTGGGGAACAAATGCTTGAAGTCAGTATACAAACAAACTCTGAAAACACATGTATGGCTTTTGTGGAATGTTTGTGCACTTTATTCATTATTCTGTACTCACATTTTATCCTTCCTCACAACTAGCTGAGACTGAAAAAGTGCACTTAGATGAGTGAAACCGTGTCAACTTTCGAGGGTAACCCGGATTATTAAGAATGCATCAAGATATAATTGAATGTCTTAAAACATGGCTTCATGGCTTCACCAAGGGGTTTAAATAACAGGACGATGTGACACCATTATCAGCTCTTATCATGTAGGCTTTATCTGGATCGGAACGTCCTGGGTTCAAATTCCGCCTCTGCCAAGAAACTGCTGGGTCCTTAATCTAGGCCCATAACCCACAACTGCTTAAATTGACAGACTGTATTCTTCTAGATGCACTCTAAATGCACTCTGCATAAGGCTGCCAAATGTAAAACAAATGCAGGACAGGCGAGAGGATTCATAACTGGACATGTTAACGTTAGAAAAAACATGTAGGTAAGTGTTTGGTGTGCGATCTGTGACGTCTGAGAGTTAATTTGGAAATTCAATATTACAGGTGCGCCTACATGTTAATGTATTTACTTAACCTTTAAATAATGAACACAGGTAGTATTATCACAAAAGCGTGTGCACTCCTATTTATATGTTTATAGTAATTATGGTCCTTTAAATAAAAATTAGAATTTAGACGAAGCACGTCACTGCTTGGAGTTAACACTACTGCTTACTTGACATAAAATACCATTGTAGTAGGATAGTGATGTATAAGAGCTGTGGGTCTAAGCCTGCTTGTCTTGTTACTCCTGTATGGTGTGTTGAATTGTATGTGGCAAAACATAGGACTAGCATAATGTCAGTGCCCACTCAGTCACTTGGACTGTTTGTGTGTGGTCATTTTGTGGTAGTGTGCCTGAAATTGTATGGGGGTAGAATGTTGGGTTTCAAGGCAAGTAAATGAGACATGTTTGAGCCAGAATAAAATATAGTCTCAAATATTCAAATCTACGGAAGGTTGGCGCTGCTGAAAAACCCTAGCAACCACTGTGTGTCAAATAACAATAGCCAATAACCTCTGTGTTCCATTTAGACAGTGTTATTCCATAGGCTCAGTCCTGGATCAAAAAGTTAAAAAAAAGACCCCTGGTGACTCTGCTCATAATCGCTCCTGCCAGGAAAATGGTCCGTCAGAGCTGTCCTGGTGTCTTTACCCAGATTACATTACATGTAGATATGTAAAAATCTAAGGGGTAAAGTCTCTAAATACATTAGCCGAGTCAAACAGCCTCTGCTCATAGACTGACTTGTCTGATCAGATGGGAGGAAGAAGCAAAATGCACTTAACTGCGAGTCCTTAAAAAGGGATGAAGACAAATCAGTGCAGGCATAATGTTCTCTACTGTACGCTAGAAACAACAAAACCTTATTTCAGCCATAGCATTAAAGCCAGGCTTAAATAAAATGAGTGAGGTTTGCATTATGAATAAAAGCATATTGGTAAATATAATTAGTTATGCCAATTATATGTATTAGTGAAAACGCTTCATAATTTGAGACCCTATTAGACACTTTGTTCACTTGTGCCTACGTTACCTTCTCTTTTTAAACATGGTAGATTGAGTGTAGTTCAATTTAAGACTAAACTAAATTACTGTATAGTTCTTATATGTTTATAAAAGTTGTTAATGTGACTCAGTGACTAGTTCATCAGAGGGCTGCGAAGACCTCATCGTTCCCTTTTACACAGCAAGCTGTATTTACATGTGATGCTCAATGCAGGACTTGAACCTACAGCATTGTGGTGGTAGTTTAGTGTATTAGACTGAAGTGCCGTCCTAATATAAACTACAGCCCATTTTACAAGCATTGATTTATATATCCTGGTAAGATGAACAGAAGCTTGTTGCCTAGTAATTGCTGCAAATCATATATACACACAACTTCAAGAGCACATAAACTAGTCAAGCAATACCAATGACAGCATTGTAAAGAACACATCAGACAGTAGGAGTGTGCCGTAAAGATATATTGAGAAAGTTGATCCAAGTAAATGTTAGTCATACTTGCTGGTATTTTCACTTTGCTGTGATCGGAGATGTTTGTTCCTGTTGATTTGCTATATAGGAGTGGCTCAGTGGTTAAGGCACTGATCTACTAATCAGCAGGTTGTGAGTTCAAATCCTGGTTTTGTCAAGCTGCCAGTGTCTTCCTCATCAGCAGTGCTTTTATCTCTTAAATGCATTAATTAACTTATTAAATTATCTTAATTGTAAATCACTGAATAAAGCTCTCTTATAAATTCTGTTGTCTGACTCAAGTTTAAGGGTTTTTTTTTTTTTTTTTTTTACAAATTATTGGCAGATTCCTATTTTCTTTCTTTTATCATTTCTGAATTATAAACTACATCATATAGAAGCATTTTGCTAAATTAATATAACAGGGACTGCAGGCTTGTGCCTGGCTCAGCGCTAGCTTTAGCTTCTTGCCTGCTTGTACAGCACACTGTGAAGAGTGTGGAAAACATGGTATTGTCCAAAATGGATGCATACTCACTGTTTAGTATCCCTACTTCCTCATTAGTACTGTGAAATTTAGGGAGACTAAACTCTTAAAACTCTCTTAAAACACAACCTGAATCTAACCCATCCAGTTTGGCATGCTTCTGTTCACCCCCATGAATATGTCACTTTCTACTCAATCACCATAATTGAGTTTGCACCTTATTTCTATAATTGAACAATGTTTTTTCATTTTTTTTGCTTTTCTGATTATTATTTTATGAAATTAAATCAAATGCTTCTTCATATTCATTTTGAAACATCCCCTATTTTTTTGGAGCAGTGCATCTTTTATAATGATTGGTTGTGATGTGGTCAGTAGGATTGCCCATGACCAAAGAATGATACCTGAATGTATGCTTATACTGACCTGTTGTATGTGGTACAGCAGTATAGACATAACCCACAGGAAGGAAGTCGAAGGACCCACAGCTGCCCCAAGGGAGGGAAAAGAACTACATTTAAAACCTAGAATGGAAATATTACATTATATACTTTAGGTTAGTAAATTTACTTACTGGTAACATGTGTGTAGTGGCGTTTGTTTTTACCCTGTCCTTACCCTCTCTTGAGGATTCGGGTACAAACCAGCTGACTTTGTGTCTCCAGCCCAGAGTTCAGCGACACAACAAAAATCAGTATTGTTGCTAAAACAGGTTTTAGAGAATTTAAACAGTGTATCAGTGGCATTATATCTCTTTTTCACTCTTTCTCTGTTAAAAAACTTTAAGGGTTTAAAGGGTAACTTATTGCCGGGAATCCTACAAGCGGCAAAGGTCGGTGGGTCTGTAATCCCAAAAACCTCTAAAGTCACCACCAAAAACATTAGAGATGTTTCTTACTAAAATGTAAGGATGTAGCTGTTTGCCCATTGGTTGTTCAGTGTTTGCACAGTTTAGATTCCAATGCATAGAATTCCTATTTAGTGAAGCATCAGTATTCCAGGAAATACATGCTGTATGCACACTGTTTGTTCTGATGTCCCGCATTGCCTTGTGTTTGTTCTTCAGGAGACGTGGGTCGTGCTACTGCTTTCTTTGCTGCCTTTTGTGCAGCCGTTTTACGTGCCTGGTGTAGCACCCATTAATTTCCATCAGAACGACAATGTTGAGATAAAGGTAGGTGTGTTTGTCATGAATTGATTGTTTACATGGACTGAGTAATCCGGATACTACAAGAAATAATCTAGGTTCAGTAATGTAATTTAAGAACCCTTGATAAGGGGCCTGTAATCAATTCTGAAAACATAACAATTCAACATTTATTTATATAGCATTTTTTACATCTGAGCATTGTCTCAACAGTAGGATTTGGGTTTTTTTCAGGAGGATTTAATATAATTTAAGGATTTATTAACATTAAGATTCGGATTACTTCAGATGTAAAAGTGGTGACCAAGACCGATATTAGAACAAAATGGTGAATGGGTCACATTTTTATTTACAGGTTCAGCAAAAAAATAGATTGATGGTGTTAAAAAGCATTAAATTAAAGTAAAGCTCACCGTTAAAATATTATTCCACCTTTGTGGTATTCTTATTGACATTACAGTATTATTGCATCTATGTGGTATGAACATGCTAGCTTTGGCAGCTCTAATAGGCTATATGCAGTGAGTGCCAAAAGTCTGAGAGCACAAGTGAAAAGGTTTGTGCTGAGGGACTCATAATACAGCATTATAAAAAACAAACTTCAGAGCTTTCCTCCACAGTCACCTGACCTAAACCCCATCAAGCATTTTGGGATACACGAAGGCAAGCTACAATATCACAATGTACTCTTTGGAATATTGTGATGATATGCCGGGATGTCAGGGAGAATCAGATTTTGCACATACTTGTGGAGTCCATGCCAGCTCAGAGTCACACGTTATTACAGCCAAAGGGGAACGTGCCAAATTGTAAATAAATAAATTCTGCATTCTACATTAATTAGATTAATTGAATTCTACATTAAGTAAACATTGTCTTAAATTAAAGAAACACTTTTGTGGTGGGTTCAGACTTTTGTCCCTGTATGTTTAATGTCTTTAAACATGGTGCTGAAGAATATTACTACAAAACTGATAGTCATTCCTATGACTGAAATTAGAATGTAATGTAATTAATATCAGAACTTCTTTTTGCATGTAGGCAGTAAAGCTGACCAGTTCCAGGACTCAGCTACCATATGAGTACTACTCCCTACCTTTCTGTCGGCCCAGCAGTATTGTGTATAAGGCCGAAAACTTGGGTAAGTGTGTGTCATTTTCTAAATCGATGTCCTTTACCAAAAGGGTTGCTCCCACAGCCCCAAAACATTCCTCGGGTTAATTAATTACTCTTAAATTGGGCGGATGTGATTTTATATACGACTGGCTTTGAAGTAACCTTGTAGGCCTATATTGATATAATCTTGTGTCTGTCATTAAATGGTCATGGACGTTAAATAAACAAACAAACCAAAGGGCTGGCTTAACACTTAATGACTAAGGATTGCTATTTTTTCTGGACTCGCGACAATCATGGCTGAATAGGAGAGGTTCTGCGAGGCGACCGTATCGTAAACACACCATACCTGGTGCACATGAACCAAGACAAGAAGTGTGAACTGGTGTGTGGAAAACCAGATCAGCCCACTAAACTGAGCGTGGCGGACAGCAAGCTGATTGCCGAGCGTATCCAGGAGGAGTACTACGTTCACCTGTAAGCTCCTTTACTGCATGTCATCCTGCTTCTTTACTTCTGCTGCAACCTAACTGGTCAATGTGTGTTAACAGAATTGCAGATAATCTTCCCGTGGCCACCCGCTTGGAGTTTTATCCAAACAAAGAGGCAGGGAACGATGAGGAACAGAAAAAAGATGTGTCCAAAGATGTCCAGTTTGAACATGGCTACAGACTGGGCTTCACCGACAACAACAAGGTAGGGAATCTTT
The DNA here is from genome assembly GCA_034779995.1 of Parotocinclus haroldoi. NCBI lineage: Eukaryota > Metazoa > Chordata > Actinopteri > Siluriformes > Loricariidae > Parotocinclus > Parotocinclus haroldoi. The sequence continues at coordinate 1,334 of JAUZST010010556.1, read as the reverse complement.
CTTTGTGTGCAAATACATCCTGTCGACTCAAGGCGGGATGTTTACATTTTCTGTGAGATTGCAGCAAGCGTATAATTCTGGTCGCTTTTATGGTCTTGGTTTTATGGTCTATGGTTTTGTACCAGTAAAAATAATGTTAAAAGTATTTTCTCCCTACCTTTAATTTCATACATTATTGTGCAATAGTCTTAGGCTACCATTAGACCATTAACACACATGATGCCATCACTCCACATATCACTTACACATCTGGATACTGGGAGGAGTAATTGTTAAAATGCTTTTTATGGACTCACCATTCAACACAAAACTCACGATGAATTTGGAAGGTCTGGGTCTCCATCAATCCATCTATCCATCTATCTATCTATCTGTACTCACTGTACACCTACAACTGCATGGCCAATTCAAGCTCTACCAGAATCATTGTTTGCTGACGACATAGTTGTGGTGAGACGAATCTCAGGTAATGGTGAAAAGTTCTACCCGGGGGTTAAAAGGGATTAAAATCGTGGAGAACTGGTGCCAGGACCACAAAAAGTCAGCAAAACAAAGGAGCTGATTGTGGACTTCAGCAGGAATCATCAAAGGAGCTTTTCCCCACATTAACAGAATGGCAGTGGAAAGTGTTAAATATATTGTTCACAAAAATTAGGAGATACTTTAAAATTCACATCTCGCAGGACTTATCCTGTTATAAGTTGCCACATCAGTGCCATAGCGAAAAAGACCCATCAGCGTCTTGAAAAATCTTAGATGTATAACGGACTTCAGACTGCCCTCCAAGGTAGTACAAACCTTCTTCTCCTTCCCCATTGAGAGCACTCTCACGGTAAACATCACAGCCTGGGTTGGGAACAGGCAGGCGCTCCGAACAATAAGACCGTCAACAGAGCATATCACTAAGAGTTTCCTGACCTGAAAACCATCTACAACGAGCGGCGCTGGACTATGGCCAAAAAGAATGTGAAAGACCTCAGTCATCCCAACAATGGACTGTTCTCCGTGCTGCCCTCAGGGAAGCACTTTAGAGCCCTAAGGACTAACGGAGAGAATCCGTGCCCTGAATGAGGACAGAGACTAGGACACATATCATCACATATATAAAGGCACTGAACTCTCAATCACCACATCACACACACTATGCTACACTACACTACTATATAGATTTACTTACATTTAAATTAGTGTATTTTAAATTAAATAAGACACTTTCACCATATGTGTGCTGTGTATGTATATGGGCGTGTGTGCGCGTGTATGTGTGTATATATATATATGTGTGTGTGTGTGTGTGTGTGTGTGTGTGTGTGTGTGTGTGTGTGTGTGTGTGT
>JAUZST010010555.1:10000-12361 GCA_034779995.1 Parotocinclus haroldoi | reverse complement strand
CCAGAAAGTTATTTTTTTTTTTTTTTTTTTTTTTTTTAATTGTATTTCTTACATTTTACAGGAAACTAAAGAACAGAGTTGCAGCACAGACGGCGAGAGACAGAAAAAAGGCCAAAATGGGAGAACTGGAGCAGCAGGTCCTGGAGCTGGAACATGAAGTACGTACGCAAAATCGAGTTTGCGTTTAAAAGTGTGACTTTTTGTCTTCCGTGTGGTTTTTTTTTTTTTTTTTTTTTTTTTTTTTAAACTGAACCGTGTGACCTTCCTTCAGAATCACAAACTCCACCTGGAGAACCAGATGTTACTGGAGAGGACGAGCGATCTGCTGAGCGAGAATGAGGAACTGAGACAGAGACTGGGGTTGGACACGCTGAGCAGGAACGAGAAGGTAGAGAGGATTTGGGCACGAGTTACCAGTGTGTTAATGCGCTCATAAAACGCGGTGTTCCCTGGGATGGGTGGTTATTTGGAGGAGTTGCAGTTTTGCAATTAGTGTGGGTGATGTCCGTAATTAGTGGTTGAAGTGGCAGAACCTGATCGTCCAAACGTCATGACAATTCCCGTACCCATCATGCACGGTGATGGAGTTTTGGGAGTTTTAACTATGGAAGATCTGGTGGGTTTGCCTGCCCCTCCCTGAGGCACACGTTTGATGGTCTGATATAATCGTTGTGTTTAACGTTACTTTAAGTAAGTTGTTTTGGGTTTTTTTTGCCCCCCTTGCAGGTGCAGGTGTCGGAATCCGACGTGAGCGATTTGGTTTTGCTGAACGGGTCTTCTGAGTCCGCAGCACTCAGGCTATGTGTGCCTCCGCAGCAGGTGCAGGCCCAGCAGTCATCAAAGCCGAAGAGTTCACCCTGGATCCTCACACTCCTGGCACTTCAGACACTGAGGTGGGTCTCAAACACGACACACACACACACACACACGCATGCATATACATACACACACGGATCTAAAGGAAGAAGCTAAAGTGGGCCTGTTATACCCCCTGGTGCACACTGGGGATACGCTCTAAATAATCCATCATAAACGGAATTAATCGTAAACCAAGGAGTTTATGACGTACTGGATATATTATAGCGTAGTCTTAAACCTTAAATGTACTCAAAAGTGCCACCATGCCTTCCTGGATCACTCCTGGCACAGTACACACACCCCACCGCTTGTTTACAAATGCTTCAGGAAAAAAAAAATAAAAAAATAACCGATGCCACATCCTGCAAAATCAAAAAGTTATATTATAAATAATGTTCCATAAATAGCCACAAAATGCCGTCCTGTAAATAAGTTGAGCATCTTTACAGGACGAGCGTTGCCGGTGAACTACAAAACAATATAATAATTAACAGAAATATAACGATCGATCGCTGATTCGAAATCGAGATCAAGTGTAAATTGTTCGTGAGGTGGATTTGAGGAACCAAAAACCCGCGTGAAATCCAGTCGATCAGGTTCGTGCGTTAGCTGACGCTCGAGTCTGACCTCCGTAGGAATGCTGCTGCCATGATCAGAGCTGGGATCGGTTCCATTGTTGGACGCACAAAGCGGCTGTGGGCCGGCCGCGGGGTGCGACGGCTGAACGTTCCAGGAAGCGTTCTCCTTAAATGCGCCTCGTTTGGCTGGCGTTCCAGGAAACGTTCGGGACCTTTGAGCCGTTTGAAACGAGCCGGTTGTGTAACACTGACTGGAAATTGCAGGCCGTTCCTCGTTTCTCTTGAATCGCAATAGGAAGCGCGTCTGAAAACACGCCCTGTTTAGCCAGCTCGTACTCGGAGCGTTTAGTGTTTTTCAGGTAATTCAAGAACGATTGGGTCTTAAATCCTGCAGGGTGGCTTAATTGAGTTTTGGAGCCGCCTGAGAAATGGCAGTTAACAGTGCGGCTGCTAATCATAAAGACGAGGGCTGTTTTCGTAATAACACACCGTCACGTGAAGACTTTGTACCTCACGCCAATGTGTGTGTATATATATATAAATATATATGTATATATATATTTTTTTTTCCCCCCCGTCCTGCAGTCTGATCTCTTGCTTGGCATTCTGGACATCATTGACCCAGAGCTGTTCCTCAAAGAAGCTCAAGAGCCGAACCCCCCCCATCATCTCGTGCTGGTGGGATCGGCCTCCGATTCGATACCTACCCCCGCACCTGGAGCTGTGGGGCCCGCACCAGTTAAGCTGGAAGCCCTTAATGAACTGATCCAGTTCGACCACATTTACACCCGGCCGGTGGAGGAAGACAAGGAGGGCGCTTACGAGGAGGTCAAGGAGGAGCTGGACGACGTGTCCTTCTCGTCCTCCGAAGAGGAGGAAATCGAGGTGGAGGTGGAGACGTGCGACGTTTCCATCAAGGACGAGC
>JAUZST010010555.1:0-5000 GCA_034779995.1 Parotocinclus haroldoi | reverse complement strand
CGAAGCATCACGTTAGTTGTTCGGGGCCATATCTGCCATTTCGTCCAGTGCCCGGGGATGATCCCCGAAACTGGCCTCTCCTACCTCAGATATAGACAGTTCTGACTGTACCTGATGACAGAAGGACTCAAACCTAGGTCACTTAGTGGTGGGCTAGTGTGTTAGACTTCTGCTTATTGTGCATTAAATACAGGTATGCACCATTTAATGTCCACATTAGGCTCGATAAAGCAGCCCTGTTTTGGGCAACGAATGCTCAAACCTCTGCCGTTTTTACACACACACACACACACACACACACACACACACACACACACACACACACACACTAAACCTTTTTTTTTTTTTTTTAATTCATGGAAATTCTCAATCATTACAGAAAATACAGTAATGTATAGAAACAAGGGCAGCTGCTTACCAAACAGTTTGCAAAAGGGGCTGGTTTCGTGTGAATATCTCCCATTTTGGTGCTCCTTTAACATAAAAAACCTGCTCTAATTATTAAGGAAAACACATCAGAGGTGAGCACAAAGGTGAACGCTGTAAAAAATCACGTGTCGGGTAGGACTGTCTGTCATTAATCATCATTTTAAGACCTCAGTCGTTAACGCGAATGGCTTTTAATCGGATGGAGGTTAAACGTTGCAAATTCGTGCACCGTTACGACCACATAACCCAACCCCTAAAATCTGTGTGTCAATTTTCTGCAGATACCAACACCCCATCCTGCATATTAACACAAATATCTCTTTCCCCCACCCACCCCCCCGCCCCCCAAGTTACTGCAATCAGACTCTTTATCAGAAGGCAAGGCTCTGGCAAGTGCAGACGCATCATCAGCCCCTGTTGAGCAGCACACACTGCGTTTCTGCCTCCTGCTCGCCAGCATCCAACGTGTATCTTAAAGCTCATCTTTATAATTATTTCAAAAGCCTAATTTTTTCATGCTTAATTATGAAAATTAGCTCCGAAATAAATGCAAATTATGCACGCCTAAGCGCTTCTACCTAACTGCCGCGGATTTTCTGCTCTCGCCCGGTGCCAAAGAGCGTTCATTTACATGCACTGTCTGTTTAGAGCAGGGTTTAAATTCGGATTTAACTTGGCATGGGTGCTGCCTCATGAGCAAATCTTTGTCTTTCCTATTTCAGCTCCTAGCAGGCATGACAGATTCTTATTTAACTTTTTGTTTTCTTTTAAGCAAATGACACAGATTTTTTTTTTTTCCAGCAGCGCTTAGCAGTTGTTGCATTTACGGGAATTTTCCATTGTTTTGTCAGCTTGGGGTTACAAAGCTTCCATGGGGGATGGGGGGGGGGACGACGACTCGCAATGCAACAAGGCAGACGTTATTGTCATTTGAAGCCAATGGGTTTGATCGTCAAGCAGGTGTCCGTTTGCCCTCAAACGGAACAGAGTTAAACATCAGTGGGGCACTTACTAAGAAAAATGAGCCGCCCTGATAAAGGGACCCAGCCATGGCTTCAGCAGACCGCCGTCGAAAAACGTGTCCGCCAGAGGTGACATCACCGACGGTTTGAGTCATTTCATGGGACCTGCTGCTTGCCAAATTGCCATGGAGTGAGAGTGTTATACCGGTAGGGCAGGCGGACATCGCTTGTGGGATACAAGGTGGAAATGAAATTGATAAACCCACAGGGAAGACAAGAAAGGATGCTGGGGCTGACTCAAAAAATATTACCGGTATTTACCGCAAACTACGCCCAAGGTGAAAGAGCGAGTACGGAGAAGAGGTTTTAATTCAGAACCAAATAAAGACTCAGAATATGCTGGTTTGTTTAGGATTATCGTCACATCAGCAACATCCTGGCTATTTTACGGTATCCACGAATACTAAAAAAAAAGGGACGTAATTATTTGTTCAGATCAAGAGCGCCTAAAAGTTTATCATTTTAACTGGTAAAATCTTTCCAAACAAATCATAATAAATGTAATGACAGTTTGGGGACTGTCCACCAGCCAGGAGGTGTCGGTGGGTGAGGGCGGTATGACCAGTTTGGCGTCTGGTTCTAATTGTCTGGTTTTGTCTTGTTAAAAAGTCACGGTGATAACAGGATCTATTTCATATGCAGCGTTCCCTCGGTTACGGAGGGATTTACGTTCCGGGACCACCCACGATAAACCAAAATCCACGAGGTAGGGACGCTCTATTTATGTAAGGATTTGGACACCATTTTAGCCGTAGAACTTGCAGAATGTTTGAGTTTGAATGAATTCAGTTTAGAATGAAACACAAACAGCGAACACAACGCCGCAGATAAAAACTCGTCACGTCGTCGAGTAACGACTCAGGCGGCCGACGCTCTAGGGTTACTACTCGTTTTTGGTGAGTATTCATCCGTCGAGTAAATACGCTACTTACGCTAGCATTCCTTTATTGTTAGAATTAATATTTCTAATATATTTCTATACATTTAGTGATTTTTTTTTAAGTAAATATATTTTTTCCATGAATATTTTTTGAAAACCCGCGATGTACCGAGTCCGCGAAAAGGTGAACGGCGAAGTGGCGGAGGAACGCTGTAGTTTGGCCATGCCGGTGTCTGTATTACGTTCTCTTTAGTCTCTGTACTTCCTCCTGAGTAATACGCTATGTAGAGAAACGGTTTCGTTGACTACGCAGCACTAAAAACATAACTGAAATCAAACACTTCCTCATCACGAACATGCATCAGCAGCCATCTCATAAACAAAACGGTGGCTGATTTGTATAGATTTAGTGTTTAACGTTTAGTGAGAGACTGTGGTAGCCTAGCGGTTAAGGTACTGTACCAGGGACCAGAAGGTCCAGGGTTCAAATCCCACCTCTGCCTGAGCAAGACCCTTAACCCACCATTGTTTGGATCGTAAGACTGTATCCAAGATTATTTTGAAAACAACAACACAAAACCTCATGCAGCACTTATTATAAAGGTGTATCCGTGGAAGAAGAGGGTACGGGTACGGGTCCTGACCTGGGGACAGGTAGAGAGATAACGCGAGGATGACGTAGCGTGTTTTCAAGGAAAGCGGGTAAAAATGAAGACATATGGAGCGCAGACATGCATGTATTTTATTTGCATATTCCACACTGTCCCAACTCTTCCCGATTTGGGGTTGCAAACATTACAATACTAGAAGGGTCTCGACTCTGCTGTCATAAAAGCTCAAAGTAAACAGCGAAAAAAAATCTGTTGTGCATTCAAGTTAATACACACACGCACAGGGATTACAGTAATCTAAAAATGGTGGGCGGTGGAGGTGGGGTTACACCGGAGCAGGGAAATATGTCATGGAAAGAGAGCAGAGTGTGAAGTGAAGTGCAGGAGAAGATGCTGGTAGGGGCTTGATGAAGTGCGCTGGCAGTGGCAGGGGAGTCTGTCATGACTACAGCATCGTCTTCATTAGGACAGCCTCCTGCTTTCTAAAATGCAGCCAGCCACGCAGCGCTGTCTGTCACTCTCACACACAACAAGGTCCCTCAGCGGGACTCTCACACACACCCTCTCGTACACATATCAAGCACAACTACACACACACACACACAAGCTATTCTATCAAGCACACCTCAAAAGCAATAACATCAATTCCTTTAGATGTGAGATGCACATGAAAGCATAATTTACTCAAAAAAAGAAGCAAGCTGTATTTCACTATTGCAAAATAAAGCAACAGAACTCTGTTTCATTATATTTTGTAAACTGTTCCAGCACCCTCAGTAAGGATTGGGTTAACCATTAGGACCCGTAAACTTAATTAGGTTTATGTTCCTGTCTCCACACGTTTGGTCCATTTGATTTGTTCCGCTTCATACAGAAGCCCTTTGTAGTTCTACAGTTACAGTTTGTTTCTCCACTTTCTTTCTTAGTCCCCTTTACTCTGTTATCGAATGGTCAGGACCTGCACAGATCAAGTCCTATTTGGGTGGAGAATCATTCTCAGCCCTGCAGTGACACTGATGTTACCCTATTTACATTATTTAGCAGACGCCCTTACCTAGAGCGACATATAATTCATACAGTCTTACAATCCAAGCCATTGTGGGTTAAGGGCCTTGCTCAGGGACCCGACTGGGGCAGAGGTGGGGAAGGGTTCAGATTGCAATATACAAAGTTAGACTTAGATTGAACCAAACAAAAAAAAAAACGTATGTTCTGTTGGAAAAATTGGAATTGAGGTAAAAAAAAAAAAAAGAAAAAAGAAAATGTGGGTTGTTTTCGTTATTCCGACATCCCTCTAGTTCCACAGTCAAAGCTCATCTCTCACACTGAAGGCAGTGCAGATATCCCAAATTGTAGTTTCTGAAACGAGTATGGTAAATATGGAAGAGAATCCAGAACAAACACTATATCTGATAAACGCAATGAATAAAAGCTTAACGAGAGACTCAGCTGCACTGTTCAGTCACAACAATTTACCCAGCATTCCCACTGAGCATGTGCCACATGCCCCTTAACCCTGCAAACTTCTGTCAATAAAGAGCTCCGAAAGGACCAACGCGACCAACGTGTCTTTGAAATAAAAGTGGCAGGGGTTTAGAAAGTTTCTTCCATCGTCTCTGCCCTCCCGTCTCTCTACTCGGAGCATTTAAGAGGTCCTGGCGGTGCAGTTCTGCCGGATTTGTCTGGCCATGCCCAGTTCAGACACATTAATCCGAACTCTCATTCCCTGCGATTTCCACACTTCCTTCCTGTGCCTCGCCCGCACCATATGTTCACAATCGCTTACGGGAGAAAGGTGCCTCTTCCTCCAACCTTGAACTCCATCACAGACACGCCAACACACGAGCCGAACGGATGAGAAATTTATCTAGCTCATAAAAGGGCTGCGAGCCCCGCAAAAATATATTCAAAGTCGTTCTGCCTCGCTCAAACAGATAATTAAATTCAGCCCGGCCAAAACTGCGCTGTTAAATAAAGTGCAGTCATTTCACACGGAAACTGATCACAAATTAAAACCCTAGTGCCTGCGGGCGCAAGAACACACACCAAGGGGCTTGA
>JAUZST010010554.1:0-12361 GCA_034779995.1 Parotocinclus haroldoi | reverse complement strand
ACACACACACACACACACACACACACACACACACACACACACACACACACACACACACACACACACACACAAGAACACAAATCACTTCCAGTGGGTGATTTTTAAAATATGGGAAGCACCTATGATCACAAAGGATCACATTTCTATTGGTCAGCAATAAACGTAGATAGTTGCATTGCCTAACAAAGCCGTTTTACATAACAACACGACCTGTTATTTTACATAAATTGTAAATATTGTAAATACATTGTAATACTTAACTGGCACAGATCTATTGGAGTTTGCTGATTCCTGATTTAATGAACGACAATTAGTTTCCACGTTCACCCAGGTTCAACTAATCATTATAGGAGGAGAAGGCAGTGAAACAAAAAGCATATCTCCTATAAAGGCCAAGGTGTTTTTTACAGTGTAAAATGCCCACTAACAGTCATTTCACTGCCAGTGACACTCAGGGGACCAAAAATAAGCTTTCAAAGAAGTCTGACTATGTTTAGGTTATAGATTCCCAGGCACACATAGATTATAGATTATAGATTCCCAGGCTCTTCAGTGAATGTCTATTAGCTCTTTGTCATGGCTTCTGCACACTGCGCTGTTCATGTAAAAGTATTTGCAGTGAGATATTTGATCATTTGATTTTATACTATATTATTCATTAATAATATATACACTTTGGTAAAACAATTAATTGCCACATTAATTCATATATTGGCTTAAAGCAATTGTCTGTTAATATACTGTGTATAAACAGTGAAAAAAATGTGATGAGATGTAAGTAACCTCATAGCCCAGGGATGAAATTTGAGGGTATGGCATGTAAGGAAAAACGAATTAAAATGCATTTTAGTATTTGTGTAATGGCCTATATTAAAGGCAACACTTCCAAGGCAAATATTCAGTAAAAAAAGTGTTATAGAAGGAGAATAATGGGCAGAATCTCTTTTTTTCTAAAGCTTGTAGACATTTTGAGGCATACTTGACTTTCTCTGTGAAAAGAAAAATCACTTTTGCAGTCAAGCAAAAAAGTCCAAAATTGTTAATGAAGGAAAAAAGTATTTTAAAAAACATCAAAACATAAAAGCAGTCATACAATTCCTTTGTTGAACCACTTAAATGCATTTTCATGCATACTAAAAGCTTTACATAATAATATATTTAAGCACTTTAATTTCTAAATGAAATTTTTATTCAAAACAAACCTGAACAAAGCTCACAGTAAAACCTCAGTTAATGGGTCAAATGCTTTATAGATATAGTGATTTTATCCCCGTGACGTGATGCAGATAATTGCATTGAGCCCCAAACCCTAATTTATTAGTAAACTAATTTCAATCAGATTTATTTAAACAATTTGGTTTAATGAAATGCAAACCAATTATCTCAGAAAATCTCAATACATGCCCTTTCTTGATACTAATGACACTTTTTGCAAGCACATTCAGATTTGGCCAGAAAAAGTATCTGTTTTCGAAATAAAGGACAGCAGCCTCCTCCAGTAGCCCACCATGGTCCAGTTGAGTTGGGCATCACATAAAGTATTGACCTTGTCGGGCGTATCATTCCCTATCACTGTAACAGCAAACCCTTACCTCTAACATGATGGATTGGGATTACTTCCAGGGCATGCACATGCCTGTGCCCTGTGATCACCAAATTCCTGCAAAAGCTGGGAATACGGACACTAGGGACAGGAGGGCAGTGTGACTGCGATCAGTAGGAGGGTAGAAGCTTGAGGCAGGTGGGTAAGTAAGTTGTGACACTGTGAACTTTAGTAGATAAATTGTCCTTTTAGAAGACTGTGGCCAGATAATCTTACTCCTTTCCATTAAATATAGTCAGTGTTCACCATGTGCTACTTACATCAAGCATTCTTCTGCTTAGCATCTGGCTGTGTATATCTCTACCTTACACAAATTCAAAGGTAATGATTGAGAAGCAATATGAACAATTTTGTAGAGAATGCATGGAGTTAACCTGTTGTATGCAAGAAGGATGGACCTAATATGAAGAGACACTAACCACGGTGAGGAGCACACAAACAAAAACGAACATCAACGAGCAAAGGCTACGCAATTTTAGGTGATTTAGAAATTCTGGCTGCACAATGTTTAGGTAAAAATATCTGGAAGAAAGAGAACCCTTGGTTCCTGACTAGGGAAAATTGGGTTTAAAATGAGAAGGATTTTTACATGATTTACCTAATATGTCTTGTTTTATACAGTTTAAACATTAACAAAGGGGCTGTTTTAGAGTTTGAATTATGCAATGATTCTGAATGAGTATCTGTCTAGCAAAGCAAACTTTATGCTTTAAACAGACTGCAAACTTAATGTATTGACTCTATGCAAGCAATTATAATGAGTAGAAGATTATACTTAGCTTATCCTTCCAAAACACACCTGCCTATTGAATGGATCAGGGAAGCTATTTGATCATGTGAAAATGACACTTCCCAGATACCTTCCACAGTTACCATTTATTTTAGGACTATGTTTAGTGCTTATACAATAGCAGCTAAGTGCTTCAGGTTTTGAACTAGTATAGAGAACAGTGAATCTTTCACAACCCCAATTCCAGTGAAGTTGGGATGTCATGTAGAACATAAATAAAAACAGAATAAGATGATTTGCAAAGCTTTTTCAACTCATATTCAATTGAATACACTATAAGGACAAAATAAATATTGTTCAAAAGGATAAACTTATTCGTTTATTAATTTGATGCCTAGGGCACATTCCAAAAGAGTTGGGAGAGGGGAAGAAAAAGACTGGAAAACTTAAGGAATGCTCAAAAAACACCCGTTTAGAACATTCCACAGGTGAGTGTCATTATTTTGTATAAAGAGCAAAAAAGTCCAACAGTTGAAGAACAACATTTCGGGCCAAAGAGGAAATAATTTAGAGATTTCATCTTCTACACTCCATAATATCATCAAACGATTCATAGAATATGGAAAAATCTCTGCGGATAAGCAGCTGTCCAAAAACCAACACTGAATGCCTGTGACCTTCGATCCCTCAGGTGGCACTACATTAAAATCAACATTATTATGTAACGGATTTTACCTCATGGGCTCAGGAACAATTCAGAAAACCATTGTCAGTGAACACAGTTTGTCATTTCATCTACAAGTACAAGTTCACACTCTACCATGTAAAGTAAAAGTCATATAGCAACAACACCCAGAAACACCGCCGGCTTCTCTGGGCCTAAGCTTATCTGAGATGGACTAACACAAAGTGGAAAAGTGTGCTGTGGTCTGACGAGTCCACATTTCCAATTGTTTTTGGAAATCATGGATGTCGTGTCATCCGGGCCAAAGAGGAAAGGGGACTGTCTGGATTGTTATCAGCACAAATTTCAAAAGCCAGCATCTCTGATGGTATGAGGGTGTGTTAGTGGCTATGGTATGGGTAACTTACATATCTGTGAAGGCATCATTAATGCTGAAATGGAGAAACTTATGCTGCCATCCAGGCAACATCTTTATCAGGGACGTCCTTGTTTATCTCGGCAAGACAATGCCAAACCACATTCTGCACAACAGCATGGCTTCATAGTAAAACAGTGCAGGTACTAGAAAATGTGTGGCTCATTTTAAAGCACGAAAAAAACGACTGAGATCCCAGACTGTGAAAAACTGAAGTTGTACATCAAGCAAATGAGAAATAATTTCACCTACAAGGTTTCAAAAACAATTAGCGTCCTCAGTCCCCAAACACTTATTGAATGTTGTTAAAAGGAAAGGTGATTTAACACAGTGGTAAACATGCCCCTGTCCCAACTTTTTTGGAATGTGTTGCAGGCATCAAATTCAACATGAGTAAATATTTGCAAAAAAAAAAAACAAAGTTAGGGAAGCTATTTGATCATGTGAAAATAACACTTCCCAGATACCTTCCACAGTTACCATTTATTTTAGGACTATGTTTGGTGCTTATACAATAATAGCAGCTAAGTGCTTCAGGTTTTGAACTAGCATAGAAAACAGTGAATCTTTGGAACATTTGTGGGGTATTGTTAGGAAAGTGATGTAGCCAATGGTGTAGCAACTGTATGTGATTAATTGCAGCCAAATGTGTGATTATTTTTTTAATTGACTGAAATAAGGTAAATGTGGATTATTGATATTAGTAGAGGTGGATGTTTCATATGCTGAAAATCTATATGACAGTGTCATACTCAAAGTGATGGAGGTATTTGCAACTGTTTCTACTGCCACTGTTGTCTTTGCTTTGTATGCTTCATACTGTGAGCCTGAAATCTATGAATGCAGTTGAAATAAAAAGAAACCCTAATTAGAACGATTGTCCAAATGTTTTAAATATAATGTAGATATAGATACTCAATAACAAAAACATTAATGCAATAATGTGAGGCAGTTTTACACCTATGAAAAAATTAGACAATCTATGGGTTCCAATAAAAGAAAACAAGATGGCTTTGCTACCCATCTAGCAACAAACCATTAAGAAAATACAACTTATTGCTGTTCCTGCTCATTGTGGAACTGGGTGGTTAACCATAGTGGTGTGCTTGTGGGTTACCATATGCTTTGGCACGGTAAGATAGTTCTCATGTGAATGTGTTGCTGTATATATTTTCACTTCATTAAATTTGGGAAGTTGACATGGATCTAAACTTTAGAAAGAGATGTGTGACAGTCACAGGTTGTGTACATGATGTTTATAGCAGCCAGGAACATAGATTGTGCACATTGTGATGAGGGCGATTTGGATTATATGGTACCTGTTATGTTATTAAAAAACTGAATGTCCAGTATTTGGACTGTGAGTATTATCTCACAGTCAATCTTAAGAAAACAGGATGAAAACAGAAAACTTAAGTATTTTGAACTCCTACAAGCCAAATTAGTTAGTCTTCTTCTTCTTAATAATAATAATAATTCTTGCTTTTATAGTTGAGCTTGTTAAAAGTTTCCATTTATTTAGTGGAAGTACTGTGGTTGATTTTACCATTTAAATGACCTTGTGATCACTACAAATGCTACATCACCAGATGCAAGCATGTGCAAGGCATGAATACATTGTGATAATTGTCATTATCTCGTGTTTCTTTCACACAGGATATCCTTCCTTTTTCCACACCTTCTGGTGTTAGTTAACTCTATGCAAACATTTTGTACTCTGTGAACTTAACTTGTTTTAGTTTGAACTGAAGGATTTGTGTTATTCATGCATACTGTACCACTACTTTATAGAATAAACATGTTTTAATGATTTTGGTTTGAGTGACTTGGTTTGAATGTATTACTTACATACAATTGGCTGAAATCTATAATTAGCACTTATGGTTTTATAATATTGTTGTTTGTTTTTTTAGTCTGATCAGATCAAGCTTGCCAAAAGGCAAGTCCTGGTGATACTAGATCGCCACACCACCCAGTAGATTGGCCAATAGTGATTGTTACTACTACTACTACCACTAATCTAATAGAAACTACATACTACTACTAAATAATAATAGGGTGCAGGACGGTACATTGCACCAATGGGTAGATATTGCATTTTACATTTATATTTTACGGCATTTAGCAGACGCTCTTATCCAGAGCGACTTACAATTATTACAGATTTACAGTCCAAGAAATTGTGGATTGAGGGTCTGGCTCAAGGACCCAACTGTGGTGGGATTTGAACCCTGGACCTTCTGGTCCAGAGTCCAGTGTCTTAACCACTAGGCTACCACTATATTGCTCTTGCAGCACTGGGGAAATTAGTCACTGTCCATTATTCCTTCTTTCGGACACAGCCAACTATAAAAACCAACAATGGTAAAAACAAAAAATTATATTGTTATTACAAAAGATTTAGTGCACCAGTCAGAGTAGAAAAAAAAGCATAACTGTAACAGTGATTTACAGATTGGGTACTATATATGTAGGGTAAAGATTAAATAAGCTACATAAGTTTCATTTAATTCATTTATGACTCGGCAAAACATCTATATATGAATTACATATATACCCAATGAGTACTTAGGCAAATATACCCATAGCCAGTGAATGATTACTGACTATTGCTGTAAAAAATAGGCTGTGACTATGGCTTTAATACTTGGTTAATATGTACAGGCGACCTGGTGCACTGGAGAACATCTTTTAATCTTTTAATAATATTTTATTATATATTTGCTGCTATGATGAACTGGGCAATGGCTCTATAGCTAGCTTGATATTTGCTTGATTTTAATATCCCATAACAGGGCAAAAGTTTTAAAATGTAATGAAAGGACACAGGTGTATTTTCCTCCCCCACACAGGGAGGAGGACTGGTGGGAAGGCTATGATTTTTCCAACAATTATGGTCAGATGATGGCAGACTGTGGTAGCATTTTGGGGTTACCAAATCTCCAAATTAGATGCTACCCCTATTCCAGAAACCTATTTAGAAGGTGTGTCATAAAGTCTTTTCTTTCATCTAATCAAACCAAACGTTAACACCTGCAGTTTGCTACCTTTACAGGAACTATTGTTTGTTCTTTGGTCAGATGGGATACAAATTGAGCCATTTATACTGCTTTTCCTTCAAAGGTCCTGGGAACTGTGTTAGGAAAAATTACAACACAGACTGCATGAAGTATTGGGAGATCTTAAATATTTAACCAGTAGATGTGGGTTGTGATTGGAGCATTCCAGCAGGTCAGTCGTCCAAATCATATTTCCAGTTCCACAAAATAGGTTCAGTGACCATAGAACCAAGCTTTTCACAGACCTTCCCAGCCCTTTGACTTTAATGATATAAAAACAGACATGACAGATAACAAATCTGTATGCAAATATATAATTTTAAAGCATATATTATGTCACTCTTTTGACATAAAGAAATATACAGTCTTTTGAAACAAAACACACTATGGTAAAGCACTTCTGTCTTGAGTATGCCACTCCAAACTCATTCTCCTTGCCCATAAACATGGCCTTCAAAAACCATAAATTCTCCTTGAAAATATCTAGCCCCAGGTGCACAGATCCCACAAAGCATAATAGTCCCAGTGAGTCACACACACACACACACACTCATCCTGTAACAAGACCAGGCCTGGCCTTGCTCAATCGCCACTATCACTCTAGTCAATGCTGGAGAAGAATAATCACAGGCTCCTGTTTCCTCTGGTGTAATATAGAATGCATAGAGCAGGTTCTGAGAGCCTGTTTCCCATCGTGTGGGAGGTTAGAAGGTTTTTGATGTGGCTGTCACGTGCCGTCTCTCAGATACAGCTAAAGACAAACTAGCTCATTGTGAGTGAGGATTTTTACCATGTAGTTATCCATTGACATGTAATAAGAAGCCTACACAAAAACAGTATAATACATATACTGCAATCAACACAAGTGCATTAAAAAAGCTTAAATGTGGGCATAGGTCAAACAAACATGTATACTGTGATATAACCAACGTTATAGTACATTATAGTACATTATCTAATTAATAGTTTTTGAGCAAATTCATTTAGTAGGCAAAAAGTAAACAGAATTTTAAACTTTGAAAGGAAATTCTGCAGTTCAGAAGGTTAAGATACAGGGCATGAAGCCCATGACAGTCATGGTAAAATGCAGATGGGCACAAACAGATGTTTCTTTATGGCTTTAAAAAGATCCTCCAACTGATTATCTATACTTGTCTCACATCAATTTCCTAGCAGAACATAGGAAAGGGAACTGCAATACAAGTAGCCAGCGGAAACTTTACAGGTGAGAGCTGTTGCTGTGTGATGAGTGAGAAAGCTGTGCACTGTTTAAACTGATCCGTGTGATGTCTTCTCTCTCCTTACTGTCAACACCGAAGCTTTAAGCTTTGATAGTATTGCTTTGATGTATCCATGTGTCATGTTCTACATATGAGTAGCCCTAACAACGGCACAAACCTGTACTAAACACATGGAAAATTGGACTTCCATGAAAACAAGCAGCGTATTTTATAACAATGATTGAATCATTCCAAGGATTTCTGTGTGTTTACGTCATGAGGGCATTTCCCGTAAAAGACCATGTAAGGTTGCTGGTATTTCACGTGGAAAAGGAACGTCTTGAGATGAGTCATCTTTGAAGACCATAAGCCTGTATGCCTACTACTCGTGTGGCTATGCACATAAAATAATTTCACCAAATACATTTTTAAAAAGTTCTTTTATATATATAAGTTAACTGTGGATTTTCACTGAAACGACTAATTGGCAAAAACATCTATAAATTGCGTGCAGTTATGTACAAGTTAAACATAACTACACGCTCACACTAACTATACCTACAGCGACACCTTGTGGCTAGACTTCCACAGTACCATTCGATTGTTCAATGTTCGGGTGGAATTTTCCATCAGACATACCCCTGATTAGAAAGCTTTATCACTAGTGTTAATTTATTAAGGCAGATGGAGATATTGACCACAACTGGGAGAACAAGATAATTCTGTCTTTTTCGTGGCAGCAATTGTTAATATTTGCCATAAATTATAAACAATATTGTGCAATACAGTGTCAGTTCTTGCTTCTTGTATTTATTCAAAATTGGAGGCATAATAAGGTATCACTCCAGATTCTGTGTTATTTGAGTTAAAACGGTAGCAGACAGCTATCTGTGTGAACAGAGAGTGGAGCATCAAAGCTGCAATGGGCTATAGGCAGTGCTTTTATCTGGAGTCCCTGGCAGCACATGCTTCGGATACAAAGAACGAGACACCCAAATCATTAATGGATTTTTAGACCATCACCTAACACCCCCTACAACCAACACATACTTATATATTAGTAAATAACGTTGTTCTAAATAAATAAGTATAATTTTGCATAGACTAATTGATGTGTGCTATGATTTGGAGGACACATTATGGGGAAAAGGAGGTGATACTACACATAACACTGTACACAAGTGGGAATGAGCATCTTGACAGCATTGTGTGATTGTGTAGAAAAGTTCTCAGAAACACATATAGTCATTTTATACTCAGGATAAGGAAGCTGCAGTGGGTACTGAAACAATTGGTCGTTGTCTTCAGGCAACCACATACTGGGAGACACGGGTCTGAGATGTGTCTGGGGGGTTTCCCTTGCCAAGGTTACTTCTGGAATCTTTAAGTAACTCTGTTAAAAGTGCTACATAAATTTAAGAAACTTGAACTAACACACTTAGGAGACAGAGGAAGTGGCAGAGTCAGAGTGAAAGTCAAATTTAGCAAGACTCAAAAACAGACCCAACCTCCTTGGGCATAATAGATGATAGGCTGTAGTAAGAATGAAACTTTTATCTGATTAATACGTTTATAATAGTTTCGATAAACAGAAGCCACATATAAAGAAAAAAGAAATACAATAAATAATATAAAAAATAATAGTAAATAGTAACTTTTATCTATTACCTTCTGTGAAATTATTCCTGTGGTTACTTAATGTACCTTTAATCTGATGCAACAAACGTCTATTGTCAGAATGGACACTGCACTGTCAAGAGATTAACTCGCGTTTAATTGTTGATTGATAACTTTTAAGCATTTAATTAGGCTGGGTTATTAATAGACGCGGTTCCTTTAAGCGCTCCGCCGTGGTCAGACAGAACTGTTGTAGGGTTGCGCTGCTGAAGCCAACATGGCTCCCCGGCAGCCGCCGCGTCTCTCTTCTAAGAAGAGACCTAATGATGCTTCTCCGCCGCGACCGGACAACGTCAGGCCAAACAAAGGCATCAGCGGGACAAGAGGGAGGTAAAAGGGCCTCCTCATGCCAGTCCCGTCCCTTCCTTCCAAAGCCACGTTCAGCCATTTGACAAAGAGGGGCGCGAGCCCGGGTGACAGCGGCGGCGGCGGCGGCGGCACCATGAATCGGGATTATACGATTAACCTGTCGGTGGAGCGAGTGCTGAGTCTGTGGGTGCAGGGCACTGATTCAACGCTGCATCACTTCACAGGTACGTGGCATTAATCTGGAAGCATGCTTTCACCCCAGTCATCATCCACGAGTCTTCTTATCTCCAGCCAAGTGCCGGTGTGGCGCGACGCGCGCAGCTGGGGGCGCGTGTCCGTGTTTCAACGGGTTTTAATAGCCGTACCTTCCACTGACATTCACACATAAGGGTGTGTTTAGGCAACACCCTGTTCATACCCACCTCTAGGTGATGAATCAGCTACAGCTATCGCACAGCTATCAGCACAGTGTGTTTTTTCTTTTTCTTTCTGTGCTCAGCAGGTAAAGCTCTAGACAACAAAACAGTAGGTTGTGAGTTCATATCCTAACATCAAGCTGCCACTGTCTGTTCTGGATAAGTGTGTCTGCAAAAAGCTTTTAACAGATTGCAGTTAGTTAGACATTGGTTTGAAATTCCTTTCAGGAACTTTTTTGTTTAAACCATACATATATAGGTGGTCTTTAATCATTTCATAGGTTGATTGCTCTGTAAAATAATCTGAGCTGCATTGTTATGTACTAGTCTGGCATCACTAGACATTCATTTAGTCTACTTTATTTAGCTGTTTCTCAGTCTTGTGAGTCTTGTATAGGGCAACCAGGGTTGCAGGATTGAAAGTGTTTCCAACTGATGGTTTAGCAGTCAGTTAAAATTAGTTTTTGTTTTTATGGTTTCTGTGATTATTGCCTTTGTGTATGGACTATGCAATAGTTTTAATGTGTTTTAACAGGGAGCAGGCAGCACAATCGGGAACAGGTGCAGTTATATCTCACAGTCCCAGGTTCGAGTCATGGTCTGACTGTTGCCTGTAAGGAGTGTGCCTGTTCTCCGTGTGCGTTTATTAGGTGCTATATTAGGTTAAGTGTTTTGTGTGTTACCTGAAAATGATAAACTAGGTACGGCCAGAGACCTAAAGCAAAATTATAGTGCTTCAGAAAAAGGCACACTGATGAATAAGAATGAACAGCAAATGACACCGATGAGCTCATTGCAATTACACATGGTAAGGTCTAGGGTATAGTATGGGAAGCGTAGGTTCTCATAGTCGAACTTGTAGACTGTAGGAGGAATGTGCAGTTGTAAAAAAAATGCTGTGAGTTATGGCCAGAAGACATGAGTTTGAAACGTTCTGAAATGTTGAGGCTTATAGGGTGCTCCCAAAGAAATTTAAATTGATCAATTTAAATGACTGGAGTAGGCTACATGGTGTTTTGAATGGCTTCTTACTGTTAACACCATTGACATTAATTTTATTCAGTGGCTATTTATTTGGTGAGACAGCACATAAGAGGTTGCAGTACAGCTAATCAGAAAGTCATCTGCAACTATTTTATGCAGACATCACTGAAAGTGGGTGTGCTTTGCAATGTACATGGATTAGCTAGGGATTTTTATTAGAAAGTAATCGATATTATTCAATGGTTATTCAAATGTTTATTATGTGAAGCATTTTCTATGGTGGGCTAAATTTGGATAACAGTGTTGCAGAGATGCACAGCGATATTTGGCAACAGAACTGTTTGCCGAATAAGTGAAAAGACAGAATAATTTATACAGAATAATGGCATTTTTGCTGTCAGGATCAAATTCCAACCATCCTGTAGTGAGGAGTACCCATCCTAGGTACTTCGTCTGCTCTAAACACAAGCACTGACAGTGGGAGACTGTGGGAGTGTGTAGTCATGTTATAGACACTAAGATAAATAGTCTTTTATATGAGAAAGCAAAGAAGCTTCTTTTTATAAAGGACAATCTGCCACTTTTCCTAAAGAAGTAGGTTTATTTTTAAGACAAGTATTCATTTGTTGTGCATTTTTGTTTACTGGTATACAGAGAATATATATGTTATATTTCAACAGTCCATTATAGGCCTAATAGAAAATTCATGGGGCAAATAAAAATATTAGGTTTTACCTATTTATTTTTGAGTAATATGGCCATATTTTGTTTTTATTTTTGGAGGGATTTTTTACTGTTGTATTTATTTTGAATCATCTTGACCTGTTTCACTTTTACTTGGAGGTACATTACAGTACATATTTTGTTTTTGTTAATAAATGTAAGTCATACTGTGCTTTGTTGGTATGTCTGCTGGATGTTAAATGTTCAATGTTTAATAAATATTTTACAATTGTAGTTACAATTGTTCTTTGAAAAGCAGGGCAAAATGCATTCATACTATTTAACTTCTACAGTGGTGAAAAAAGTAGCAAAAGTAATGAAAATCAACTTTGTTCAGTATTTAACCAGATATTTCATTTTGTTAGTTTGATTTTATTTAAAAGGCAGTGTTATTGTAATGGCCCAGTCAAATACTTTTATTAAATGTTTAGTTATTTGTGACAAAGAATATATATATATCAGAACATATATACATATACACACACACACACACACACACACACACACACACACACACACACACACACACACACACACACA
>JAUZST010010553.1:0-12363 GCA_034779995.1 Parotocinclus haroldoi | reverse complement strand
TTTGTACGTTCGCTATACGTGTAAATCACACAATAAAGGTTTAATAAACATTTAATATGTTACATAAATTATAGCACTTCCTGTCTTGTAACATAGGGCATGTTCGTTTAATCCGACCAGCCGGTTATTAGGACCAAAACGATCACGTCCCGATGTGGTCCCATTAACCGGATTCGACTGTATTCCCTTAAATAACTGTTACGTAACTCTTAAGAGAGAGGTAAACTTGATTTTGACAAAATTTCCTGTCTTTAAATCCGTCCCCATAAGAACTTCAGTCTAGACCGTTCTCTGTACAACAGAAGATTCCATACCAAATTTAACACCAAACAGTTTTAGGAACAAATTTGGGAGGACCTACTCAAGCTGTACTCCCTTGAGAAATGCAATAATTCTGGGGCATTTTCTGGTTTACATTTACTCCTTTATTAGGAACAGGCTGTATGGTAAAATGCACTGCTCAAAAAAATAAAGGGAACACTTTAAATAACACAATGCCTTCCCAATGTCTTTAAACTCAAAGTGTTCCCTTTATATTTTTGAGCAGTATATTATATCATAATATTTAGATATAATATTTAGTTTTGGAGACAATATCATGATAAATGTGATAAACGTGTGAGCAGTGGAAGATTTTCTTAAGGACTACAATTAAAATATTATTCCATACTTACGGGATGCACATCATCCAATGAAGAAGGAATAATTACTCTTCATAATCAAAAATGCATTTGGTTAATATGCTTCAAGTGCAGACGAAATCCTCGATATGTTCCAAAAAAGTATGTTGTCTGTCTTTAAATATATTTAACTATCAAATCTTAATATTCTTAGGCTAAATCCAATCCGAAGAGTTCCTCAGAGACAAACGCGAGTTTGATTGAAAGCCGAGTTTAGCATGTCTTTTTCGTAATTTGATCACTAGTTTAATCCGTCTTTCATGATCCCGTTTCCTTTCATGAAGTCTCTCCTAGTAAATCAGAATTAACAAAACATTTTGTCAGCAGAACTTCTACAGAGTTAATAAGGAACCCAAAACCAGTTGCTTTTTCTGTCTCTGAGCACTTTCAGCCAGATGTAGCTTGAGTGATTGAGGAAGGCTTAAGCTTTCTAATTGAGTTACTCACAGTATTTGTATGAGCTAATGGTTTTGTTTACTCTTGAACTGAGTCAGAGAGAGAAAAACTGGTCCTGTTAGAGGTTGTGATGTAGCATTTTTCTTTATTTAGCACCACGAGTACATATATCAGCTTCAACAGAATGATTATGCTGCCTTGTATTAATGCAACAAACACAGAAAAACGGGTAGGTAAAATCTCTCGTGCCAAGCATGCCTCTAAAGTGCACGGTGACGTTTCACTTGTCGCACAGTAATAAGCGGAAAACGTCGTATCTGTAAAATAGATTGTGATTTTCATTTAGTAATTTAGCTGGTGACTTTATCGCCTTATGGCAGCTTACAGTAATTCAAGCAATTGTGGGTTTAGGGCCTTTGCTCAAGAACCTAACTGTGTCAGCTTGGCAGAGGTGGGATTTGAGTTCTTCAGCTTTTGGTCCATAGTTCAGAACCTTAACCACTAGTCCACAACAGGCCATGTTTGAGAGACAGTCCATAGTTTTATTTTCTTTAGATTCTGTGTTAATGCGGTGTTCTGTTGATGCAGGATTAATACATTTAACCAATTAACTGCCAGATTTTATTCTGAACAGTTTTTGCTTTATTTCTGTCCATCCCATCCCATCCCATTAGTAGGCGAGTTAAAGCACCCGATGGGGATCATGGTTTTTAATGGGTTAATTTGACAACTGTGGTTACTACTTGTTTATGTAAACACTTTGGGATGCATTGGGATGTGCTGAAGTGGTGTAGTGAAGCGTTGGTGTCGGCACATTGTGACAGTATATTTGCTTATTCACAGAGGGTGGCTGCTTGTATATAGTCATGGACTACTGTGAGGGAGGTGACCTGTTCAAGAAGATCAATAACCAAAAAGGTGTGCTGTTCCCTGAAGAACAGGTATTAGCTCAATACTCACATGTACTCTTAATGCAGTAAACACAGTCTCTCTGAAATATTTTCATTTTGGATATTTCATTTTGTAAATAGTATATTTAGCATTCCTTTCCTTTCCATTCTGTATGTGTACTGCTGTGGCTTGGTGGGAGCTACGCTGCTAAATGCAGCGTTTCCTGAGGACCTGGGTTTGAATCACAATCATGTATGTGGTGTACAATCATAAATGGCACGGCACATGGTGGTAAAGGATAACGGTGTGGAGCAATGGAGAGGATTCCCAGTGTCTCAGTGCAACAACAAAACTGCACTGAAAGAAGTCTTAGCAGTAGTATAATGTAATGTAATGAAATTAAGATTTGCGATCATAGAAATAGAATCATAGAAATGTTTGTTATTAAATAATTTAGTGCAGTTGCAATTAAGCACGATTATGTCGTACTCACAGGTGCGTTTAAAACTCCTATTCTCTGTTAATTGCAGCAACCTAAAGATTTTTGTGTTTACACATAAATATACATATACACACACACACACACACACACACACACACACACACACACACACACACACGGTGAGTCAAAAGTCACAGGACACGTCACATGCTGCGTTGTAGTTTTCGGGCCTAAACCATTGTTGGGGTTTCTTGGTCTGTACCGGGTCTTCAGATGATCACCACGTGGCAGTCACCATTTCTCTGAATTTGGCTGCGAAGGATGCTGTGTAAAATTGGTGATCTTTCTGGATGTCGGTTGTTAAAGTCCGCAGCTTTGATGCAGCAGTGGTGTTCCCCGGACATCAGAATCATCAATTACATCGTCAGCGATCTGTGACGAACAACAAAAGTTTTTGGTTTAAAAGTGTCTTCAAAAAAAGTGCCAAGTTTAGAATCGTTTACAATGGCTGAGCCAATTTTAGTTGTTTTTTTTTTTTTTGCATCAATTGGAAGTTTTACATCACATAGCAAGATGCTTTCTCAGTGTGGGGCTTCCGCTGTCACATGCATTCTCTTGTTGCCCTCCTTTCTTACCTGCAGATACTGGACTGGTTTGTGCAGATCTGCCTGGCTCTCAAACATGTGCATGGTCGCAAAATCCTCCACAGGGACATAAAGTCACAGGTACGGCACACCAGTTCTGATTTACATTACATTTATTTATTAGGTACGAGGATTTACACTGCTCACAAAATAAGAAGATATTTTAAAACAAAATGAGGGGAAAAAACCAGCCAGCCTCAGACACAATCAATGGTGCCTGTACAGTAGTCAAACTGGTCACTTCTTGGATTCCCAAATGGCCTGATTTCATTGGTCCATTTAAAGAAACGTTAATGGCTGTATTAAAGCAAGTGTATATTGATTACTCTAAAGGGGCTATCTACTGAAATCCCTGGACTTATGAGCAAGAGATAAAGTACACTACCCACAAAAATGAGGGGAGATTTAAAAATGAATATGAAGAGCATCCCATAAGAACTGCTGAATAATCTAATCCTGTTCATTGCCCATTGAACTCTAAGGTGACCATACACCCTTCTGAACCGTCAATATGTGGGCACTCTCGTCCAGTTTGACGTTCTTCTGGTCACCCAACCCCAAGTTGGAGTGTTTATGGGGAGAGTTGGCCTTCTGGTCCATTGTCCAGTATCTTAACTGCTTCATCGACAACACAAAGTTCAACCATTTTACACGGAACTAACTCCCAAGTCACATTTGCATAATGCCAAAGTGAATGTACTGCACTGTTCGCTTAGCTCCTCTATCAAACAATTCCCTCACGTTATGATTCTGGCTTTAATCCACAATCTGCAAATAATCCATCATGTCCTGTCTTTTTAGAATATTTTTCTTACTAAGGATGGTACAGTACAGTTGGGAGATTTTGGAATTGCCAGAGTTTTAAATAGGTGAGATCAAATTGTTTGCGTTATCCAGGACAAAAATCCATTCTGAAAATGATTTTATCGAAACCCCTTGCAGGAGGTGACTTTGGTCATTTTTTTTGCCTGTAGTACTGTGGAGCTGGCCAGAACCTGCATTGGCACACCGTACTATCTTTCACCTGAGATTTGTGAAAATAAACCGTACAACAATAAAAGGTAAGTCCTTACACTGATACATACATACATACATACATACATACATACTGATATTGATGGAAAAGCTCAAATGCACACACACAGTGGAGAGGTAATCCGATCATGTGTTTAGATTGTGAAGGGGGTAGTGACATATCCTTCCTGAGCTCTTTTTCCTTCTCAGTGTAACCCAATCTGTCTGAAGCTAATGTTCTTTGGTGCTGTGTATAACATTTATAGAAATTTTGATCAGACTGCTTCCTAATTAATCAATCTGTCATGGACGCACAGTTTTAGAAAAAGCTCAACCACTTCAGCTAATGATGAATACAAAGTACTTTTATATGTGCATCATGCACTTTATATGTTCATTTGTGCACTTGGATTCTTTGCGCCTACTCTGGCCTAATTGGTCGGTCACCCTAGTTCAGGCCCGCCTGCACACGCTCTTGACCACTCGCTCATTGGTCATCGCCTACCCCCGTTTCATGGCCGTTTTCGGCAAGGTGCGACTTTATCGACTTCACGAGGTTACAAAAGATGCACAAAGGCAGTGATATTCATATCTGATTCTCACGTTTATAATGTACATAAACATTAAAGACAGACGATGAGATTAACACATCAATGGGGCATTTAATTAGCAGCGAGGCATCAACAGAGCAGGCACGGTTCAGATCCATCGGCAAGGAGAGCTGCCAGCTGAGGAAGGAAACCCTGTTAGTAGGATTAAAGGGACTCCTACTGACCAGTCAGTGGAGAACTTGGCAGGGAGAAATTCCATTGCTGGCAATAGATTTGTCACATTTGTAGAATGATGAGAGCAAGAGCAGAGGTTCGTTGCTTTGTAAGGTGAAGTGCATGTAGGGAAATCCGCCCTCCCCCCGCAGGTGGAGAGAGATGAGTTTACCTGAGATAACGTGTACCTGCACAGTTGCCCTTTACACATTTACATTTATGTCATTTAGCAGACGCCCTTATCCAGAACAACTTACAATTAATACAGTCTTACAATCCAAGCAATTATGGGCTGAGGGCCTTGCCCATAGACCCTGTGGCAGAGGACCTTCTGTTCCATAGTCCACTAGGCCGCCATAGTTCCATATTTATAGTATTTGCATGTACCGTATCTCAACAGGAACAAGCTCAGGACACATGTTTACAGAACCGCCTTAACATTTTTGTTATACTGTGCTTTGTGTATGTTTCTGTTTAATGTGTCCAATACAGAAATGTTCCCTGTTATCCTAACCTTGCATGTCTTCATGTTTGTCCCTTTGCTCTCTCCTCTCTGTCTGTCTGTTAGTGATATTTGGGCCTTGGGATGTGTCCTGTATGAAATGTGCACACTTAAGCATGCTGTAAGTATGCAGTACGATGTAGTCTGTTCCCGTCTTTGTGTTTCTATTACTGATGAATGAAGTTGTATTAAATAAAGCCGTATCTATGCTGTCATGTGCAGTGCAGCTCGCATGACTCCTTCTGCTGGCTTTTTCCTTTCAGTTCGAAGCAGGAAACATGAAGAACCTTGTGCTAAAGATCATCCGTGGCTCGTACCCGCCAGTGTCGGTGCATTACTCCCAGGACCTGCGTACTCTGCTGGGTCTGCTGTTCAAACGCAACCCCCGTGAAAGACCCTCAGTTGGCACAATATTGGACAAGCCATTTCTCGCGCGCAGAATTCACAAGTTTCTTTCACCACAGGTTAGACGCATCTAGAGATCTTAACATCTTTTGGTACTTTGGGACGTATTATAGGTTTGTACTGTAGTAACCTCAAGATCATTGGTCTTTTTCAGCTCCTTGCTCAGGAATTCAGCAACGAAGTGGGCCAAGTTCTCAAGCAACCGAAAATCACGGTCATCCCAGGAGCACCAGGTAAATGCCCTTCAATTGTCCCTCACTCCCACACACAATTTAAATATTTGAAGAAATGTTTAGAAGTCTTAGCAACTAATCATATTGCTTTTATTATGCTGACTCCAGTTCATCCCCTGTTTTTAAATGCACCTTGCTATGCAAAATGATTTGGACAATGAACATTCGCGTATTCGCCTTGTTTTATGTTATTTACTGTGGAGCATTCCTGTATAATTAAAACCCCGCCTACATTTACTGACATTTAGTGATATCACTATGTATAAATGCCAATAATAATACAAACATAATTCATTCTTTGACCACAATCAGATTCTGTGAGATTATTGGCAGGTTGCAAAGCCTTTTGATTACTGATTTGTTGATCGGGTTACTGACAGTCTGCTGTCAAATTTCGACGTCCATATAAACCCACTGTGTAATATAGTGATCCAAGTATAGTGATATGTAGTATGTACAATGCATGGCATAGTGATACGAAACAAACGTATCTCGAATCATCCTGTCCAGGCATTCAGATCAAACCTTGTACCTTCTTCCCAGCCAAGCATCCAGCCCCTGGTGTGACACCAGTCCCAGCCGCACAGAAAATCACCAAACCAGCTGCCAAATACGGAGTGCCTTTAACAGCAAAGAGACCTGCCAACGCTCTCAGGAAAGCGGCTGATGCAGCCAAGAAGCCGGCTGAGAGAAGGCCTGTGGTCAGACTCAAACAGGTTGGGCACTTCAGACAGGACGGTTTGGATACTGTCGATTTTTGCAGTGACTAGTGCCACGTATTAAGCAGTCATTGTGTTTAGAAATATCTCGTGTTTCTCGAGCTCATTTGATGTGCCATGTCATGTTATCTAGGCTCCCCCTCCAGCTGCATTTCAAAGGAAACTGAATCGAGGAGAGGAAGTGTGTAGGAAGCACGAGGTATCCAAGAAAGTCCCCCACTTGCAACCTCCTGTAATAATGTATAATGTAATAAATTATTCTTTACTAAACAGAGCACCCTTGAGTAAGGTCCTTAACTTAACCTGCTCCATATTGTTGTATTTTGGGCAGAAGACATACTCAAACAGTATTTGGAAGGAACTTAATTGTATAAATATATACAAGCACTAAATTGTTTCCTATCCCTGCACCTTTTGAGTCAGTATTACACGCACAGGCCACTTTATTAGGTACCCCTGTTCAACTGTACCTTAATGCAAATATCTACTCTGTCAATTACATGACAGCAATTTGATGCATTTAGGCATTTAGAAATGGTCAAGACAGCCCGCTGAAGTTCAAACCTGCATCAGAATGGGGGAAGGAAACTGATTTATGGGACTATAAATGTGGCATGGTTGTTGGTGCTGAACATTTCAGGAACTGCTGAAATGACAAGCATTTTTAAACACAACCATCTATTGGGTTTAAAGGAAATTTTCCAAAATTAAGAGAATGTCCAGTAAGCTGATCTGATCAGACTTATCAAGCATATAAAAAGGCAACAGTAAGTCATATAGCTACTCATTACAACCAAGGTATGCAGAAGAGCATCTCTGAATATGCAACAGAAGGCAATTAATAGTCGAACTGTGAAGCAGGTGGGCTACAACTGCAGAGAATCACAACAGGGGCTATGCCTGTCAGCTAAGAGCAAGCAGTTCGAACTACAACTACAAGAACATCAATTTGTACTGGCTCACCAAACCTGGACAGTGGAAGATTGGAAAACCGTCTGGTATGACGAGTTTCGATTTCTGACGGTGGGGTCAGAATTTGGCGTAAAATCTGTCCTGCCTTCTGTCCTGTAAAGGTGTAGGGGATATTTCGAAACCTGCCACACCTTCAGCTCCTTAATACTAATAGAGCATGATTCCAGCTGAGTATTGTTGCTAACCATGGTTCATCCCTTTTTGACCAGTGTTCAATCTTCAGCTGATTAGTTAATGCAGGATATTGAGTCACATCATAAAGTTCAGAACCTCTCAAACTGTTTCTTTTAACTTCTCATAGAGTTCACTGTTTTCAAAATAACTCCACAGTCATCAGGCCTTAATCTAATAGAGCACCTTTGGCATGTGGAGGAACGGGGGGGGGATTCACATCATAGTTCATCATCTGCAACAGAGTGACGGGTGTCATATCAATATGGACCAAAAAATGGAATGTTTCCGTTAAAGCTATACCAGTTCTAAAGACTAAAGAGGATCTGACCTGATTTTAGCAAGCTTTACCGAATAATAAAGTGGCTGATGAGTGTATGCAATAGGTTACTGCTTCTTATCCCCACTTTATGGTGTCCTCCTGCTTCCCTCCCTGCTTCCCTCCCCTCTTACCTGTTCATTTATGGTCTTTAAATGGGTATTAAACAATGCAGTACTAGTAAGCCCATTCATTTTTGTCTTGGCATGCCTGTGGAAATTAATTCTGGAAATCACTGGTTTATTCCTGTGCATTTACTTTTGTATTTTCGGGAGCACGGGGACAAATCTGTGCTTCTCTCCTTAACTTTTTTTTTGGTTCCAGGAGGGGGTGAAAAAGATGAGTCGGGAGCTCAAGGAGCGAGAGAGAAAACAGAAAGAGGAGGTGAGCTTAAATTTCCCGATTTTTCCCCTTTTATCCTCTCGCATACAAACGTTCTCATGTAACATCGCTGTTGGATTGTGTTTTGACCCTGACCTGACTTGGTTTCTCACCAGATGTTTCTTTTGAAGGCTGCTCAAGTGAAGCGATTTGAGAGGGAAAAGGTGATCTGCAGTGTAATACATATGTTACCTGTATAATACGGTGATCCATGTAAAAATGAAACTTTCATTTCTTTAATGGTAGATTAACCGGATCAACCGTGCAAGAGAGCAGGGCTGGAAGCATGTCCTGAGCTCCAGTGGAGGCAGTAGCCCAGAGAGGAAGGTACAGTGTGTGTAGAGGAACAACTATATATATATATATATATAATACTGGGCAAAAGTCTTAGGTCACCAATAGATTTGTTTGCTAAGCAATGGTATGATGAGTGTATTGTCAACGATTGGACACACATTTCACACAAAAGGGCCTTCTACCCTTCCAAAAAGGCTTCTTATCAAGCGTCTTCAGACTGTTCAAGGGTCAACTTGGCATCCCTTTAGAGCTCATGTGTGAAACGAACTCGCACTAAATTCTGCCACTATAACCTGTAGGCTGCTATTTTTCCATCTTTTAATACTTAGTACACATTTCCTGTATGTTCTGGTTGTATTCGACCAGACAGGCTGAGAGATAATTATATATGGTCCATTTTTAAGACCTATTGCACAGTACTGTTAAGTTCAACTGTTCAAATGATCTGGTTTATGCTTAAGTTTCGTCTCGTATGTAGTTTTTTGGGGGTGGAGGCATGGGAGCCTCACCAACACCAGTACAAGGCCCCACTTCTCCTGCTTCTAAGGAAGTACAGAAGTCCTCCGGGGATGTCGGTGCAGCAAAGTAGGATGAGTAATGGATTGTAATTTAACGTAGATCGGTTGGACTTGAATGGATCGAAATATTAAGTAGTCTGTTCTGTTTTAGGGCTGCAGTGGAGTCTGGTATGCCAAATGGGCACGTTTGCCCCTCAGATCAGCAGCATGTCAAGAAAGAGCCACGGAGGACCAGTCTCCAACATGAGAGCGTCACTAAAAACGACTATTCTAACAGGTCTGGACTGTTAAATCATAGTGACACTGGAGTACTGTTTTTTTACTGCTGATAGGAAATTCGACATGGTCTGGCCTATGACTGTTTTTTTTTTTTTAACCTCAGATATTGATCTCATGAACTATTAATTTAGTGATCTTGGTTTCTCATAGTCCGGTTGGTTTATGCCAATTGGTAATAATTTAGCAGATGTTCTTATCCAGAGCAACTTGCAAACATTTATGCATTAGAGACACAATGTTACTATATTTGCAGAGTTACTGTAAAGAATCATCCTCAAAATACAAAACTGCCCTCTGTAGTAGTTTTATAAATCTAATGATCTAATGGTAATGATATGTCACAGTGTAGTTTGGTGGCAATACTATTTAAAAAAAAATAGAACTACTATTCACCTTGTTTCTCCGCTCATTGTCAGTTCCACTTAAAATGTATTGTACTGTCCGAAAGTTTTGACCATTCTATATTTGTCAGTCTTCTGCTTATTCTTTATTCAATGTTAGTGGTCACTGCACTTTATTTCCAGCTTTACAGACTGCAGTCCATCTGCTTCTCTACATACTTTGAGTCTGACCGTTAGAGAACAGAGGAGAATGGACTAAGATACAGCAGTGCTGCTAGAGTTTTAAACTACCTCAGTGTTACTGCTGGACTGAAAATATCCAGAAAATAGTCAATGTCCAGGCACTGAGTTCGTATCTCATTTACATCAAACAACTTTCTTGGACTTTTCATTCACTTTTCTGATCTTGTATAATGAAATAAAACTAAACGTTCAGTTTTTTCATCGCATCATATTCATTGAAATATCCCCTCGTTTGAGCATGTGAGCAGTGCAAGTCTCTAATAGACTCCAGAGTGAAAAAGCACATTGTTTAAAACTCCAGCAGCACTGCTGTGTCTTATCCACTCATACCACACACTGATTCACCACCACTAGATCTGTGTCACTGCTGATCTGTGCCGGTCTTGTGCCTCTGATCATTAAAGAACAGAATAAAGGGGACTAACAAAGTATGTAGAGAAACAGATGGACTCCAGTCTGTAATTGTAGAACTACAAAGGGCTTCTACATTTTATAACCGTTCGAATGGACAATGAGCGTAGGAACAGGGTGTACCTAATTGTGATCAGTGAGTGCTGCTGGTTGATTTTAACATCGGGAGCTTTACATGTTTTTTTTTTCCCCCCCAACTCTCTGTTGGTCTCTAGGCTGCGTGCTCAGATTGCAGCAGAAAGAAGTAAACAGGTGGAGGAATTTCTGCAGCGGAAGCGAGAGGCCTTGCTCAATAAAGTCCGTGCTGAAGGCCAGCTGGTAAGAGCGCTTCTGTTCTGTTCTGTTCTGATTTGAACCTTGTGCTGTAGTGGACTGTCATATTGCAATGTTGACTTAAACGGTGAACAGGGGGCCCGGCAAAACCTGGCCGCCACCTTTGCGAGTCGGACCAACTCCACGCGAGGCAGGAGGCCCAAGGTCAACAAAGAGGAGGAGGTAGGAGGAAACAGACTGTCCTCCTCAACCCATTTAATTTTCTCATCCGCCTCAGGCTCCATTCGTGTTCCCTGCTGTTTTAACGCTGTTCACCAGACGGTCACACCCTGCACCTGCACGATGTTGCCTTTTTGTTCCCCCAGTGGAAAATCTCCATCAAACTTATTTATGGGTTGCCATGTTACCTTGTTGGTGTGATGGACTGATTTTTCCCACTGTCGATAATCCTGCACTGTTGTGTTCTCAAAGTAATCCCACAGCTGACTGCACTGCTGTTTGCAATTCACTATCCACCTCACAATGTTTTTGTTTAACAGCTCAGTCCTTGGAATACATCTGGTTTCCTGTTTTGTTTTTTGTGCAAATTATCTTTTATTCGGTAGAGTATTCTTTTTTTTTGTTTGCTTTACTACCCTAACAATTCTCTAGTGTTTGTCCACATTTCCATTGTTTGTCTATGCATGAATGTATGTGGGATATAGACATTTCGGGTACGTAATAAAAAACCGGTGTACACCATGCTTATAAAATCTTTGGTATTTACAGGAGTATTTGGCTCGGCTGCGACAAATCAGACTGCAAAACTTTAATGAGCGTCAGCAGATCAAAGCTCGCCTCCGAGGAGAGGTGGTATGTACATTTACATTTTGGGAGATTCATATTTTTATTGTCACTGGTAAGATGTGTTTTTATGAAACGTATGAGGATTAATCATCTTAGGGAAGGCCTATGATGGGCTGTCATTCCATTCAGGGGTGCTTCCATCATTTAAAAAAAAATGTTCTTTATAAATATAAATATTTTAATACATTTTTAAACCGCCCTCACCAGCTCATATTCTTTTAAAGTGTATGAAGAATGTGGGTAAATTGGGATGGGACCGTTCTGTATACAGCCCATAGCTACTGGTACTTCACAGGGAAAAGAAGCGAAAATGCGGTTAGCGGTGCTTACATTGAATTATTTAGCAGACACTCATCCAAAGTGAATTACTGATACAATCTCATAATCCAAGCAACTGTGAGTAAAGGGGTTTGCTGAAGGATCAGTGGCAGCTTGGCTGACATTAATATCTTTTTGGAGACTGTGGTAGCCTATCAGTTAAGATCCTGGACTGGGGCAGCACGGTGGCTCGGTGGGTAGCACTGCAGCCTCACAACAAGAAGGTCCTGGGTATGTGTGTGTGTGTGTGTGTGTGTGTGTGTGTGTGTGTGTGTGTGTGTGTGTGTGTGTGTGTGTGTGTGTG
>JAUZST010010552.1:0-12363 GCA_034779995.1 Parotocinclus haroldoi | reverse complement strand
ACACACTCACACACTCACACACACACACACACACACACACACACACACACACACACACACACACACACACACACACAGCTCCACCATTTGGGCTGCCATTTTAGCGGGTGTGTGTGTGTTTTTTTCTGCCCTAACGTGTCAAATTGAAAATCTGTCGCTGAGACACGATCCCCAAGATCAGGCTCAACTAATCCGGCGTTATCCATATGCTCCATCTGCATAATGTTAGCCTGCTCTAATCAGAGACGACAAATCAAAAGGGAATCAGGTTTAAACACTTGCTTCATGTTTTTAAAATCTCAATCTAAATCGTACAGATAACAAATATGATCTCTATTTACCTTTAAAATCTGATTTAATCATCAAAATAAACCTGGCTCATCAAAGATCATCCCAAATTTCACTCATCTTTAAGCCTCACTAGTTTAGAAGCAGCTTTTAGAAATGAATAATCAGTCCTACTGCATGTGATTAGGACTTTTAATCAGGACTTTTAATCAACACTTTTAATTAAACTGAATTAAGTTTAGCTCTAAAGCAGGTTAAGATAAAAAAAAATGTTTTATTTGGTCTGGACTATATTTAGTAACGACGTTTAGGAGCTCTTAAGTGAACTTCCTTTTACAATCAAACAGGTTTTAGTTAAATAACTTTTAGTTATAAGCTTCTATTTTTAGTTCAGGGATTCTTTTAATTTATCGTTTTTGGTTCAGTTTATTTTAGAAGCTGGATGTAGTTATTTTTTTTTTAAATAAGAACTTGGATTGAACAAAGTTTATAGTTGGTTTAAAACACTTTACCTTTAAAAGCTACTAACTTTTACCTGTTGTAAAATCAGTTTTAGACGCTAGTAACATTAGTAATCAGTTAGAAACTAGTCAGTTTAGTTTATTTTAAGTAAGTTTATTTTATATTTAGTTATTTTCGTTTATTTTAAGTAAATTCACGGACAATTTACAGAAACATTCATACTTCAGTTAGCAGTCAAAGGAACTAGTCATGCTAGTTAAGGGTTAGCTTTGAAAGATAGCACTTTTTAAAGTCTATTAGAAAAGCTGGTGATATTTTAAAAAATTAGAAGCTCGGAACTGTTGTTAAAAACACATTTTAGAAGCTAGGAACATGACTTTTTGGTTAAATTATTTTTAGAATAATAAAAAAAAAAAGAAAATATTCTTAGAGGCTAGCATGTTGTTTAACTAAATTTTAAAAGCTAGTAACGGTTAAACAACTTTTAAAAATTCAATAATACACTTTTATTAGCGACAATTTCTATATTAATAATTAATTACACACTGTTATGTACAATGTAAAGCTACGTTCAATATCATAAAAACTGACAAACTTTTAGTTTTAGTTTAGGAGCTACTTTTAGGAATCAAGAACTTTTGTTAAGTAGCATTTAGAAGCTTTTAACTTTGATAAAATAACCCTTAAGAATCCGGTGATTTGTCGTAAAAGGAGTTTTCGAAGCTTGCAATTTTGCTTAAATGAATTCGAGTCAAACTAAGAAGCTTCTAATTCACTTTTAGGACCAGGTTTGTTAAATTAAATGACAATAGCCAAGCCAAAACGCTTTTACAAATCTAATAACTTAAAATAAAATTACTTGTAGAGGCCAGTACCATTTAGGAGTATCTAGTTAGAATCTAGAAATGTTAGCTGTACGAGTTTTGGAATTCATTTTACATAACTTAACTTAAACTACTTTTAAAAAGAGGATTAGAACTAACATTGTAAATCTATACGACTGTAAATATCATAATGTAAACGTAACAACGTAAAAGAGATTTTATTTTAGTAACGTTTGTTAAAGATCTATGGGTTTTTTTTTATTTTAGGAGAACGTTAAGTTTTTAGAGCGTAGGTTTTAATGACGGTTACTTAAAAGCAGCATTCGTTGACGTTCTTTATTCGATAAACAAATAAGAAGGTGTGGAACTACATTACCCACAATCCCTCTAACCAAACGCACCAATGAGAGCTGCTGCTGTAACCATCAGGTGCGTTTTCTTTGAGCTTTGAGTTGATCTGCCTCCTTTACCAGCTGCTTGCCTTGGAAATGTTCTGTAAATGATTTTTAAACCGCACTGTACAGGCTGGGAAAAAGTTTTGGCACCCCTTAACGTTTGCTAACGATGTTCTAACGACCTGTGCGCATTTGTCGTACGCTACGTTTACGGTGCACGGTGGGTAGCGTAGTGCAACCAAACAGAACTACACAATGGCTGCCTCCCTAAATAGTGCCCTATATAGGGAACAAGGAGCAAATCAGGACACAGCCTCTGTAATAATGATTAGGACACTTCAGCACCCAAACAATCAAAAATCAGCGGACTTCCATCTATTTTGGCTGCTGCCACCGGTTTGTCCCTTGTCTCCGGGCAGAGGCTGTCTGGAATTTGGCATGTTCTCCTCACCTCAGTGCAGAACCATAAAGTACTATCTTATATAAAGTAGAGATGTTCTATATTTGGGTAAGGGGTCACCTGAGGGATCAGGATTAAGTTCATGTGGCTCTTTTGGTCACGGAGGAAGGGCACGATGACGGGGCACGATGACGGGGCACTCTGCCAGGGCACGAAGACACCTGTTCACCCTAACAGTGTCCTGGTTTGAGCGGGTATATTGGCCCTGTGATGGTTGGCACCCTGTCTAGGGTTGGCTCCCGCCTTGTGCCCCGTGGTACCGGTTAGGCCCCCGGCTCCAGCTACCGAGACCTGGAGGAATCTTGGGAGCACATCAGGAGAAGAGAATTCTTTAGAGCAGAAGAAGTGTTGCGATGACACGCCACTATACAGTCATTAAAAATATTGATTTAAAATATTTAAAATAAATGATCTTAATTAGCAAACCAGATGCACAGTAAAGTCGTCTCAAATGTATTACAGATGGTTCTGGTCATCTCAGAGTCGATCTGGAGGTGACTGGGGCGCTTTCGTTCTTCCCCTTGCTAGGACCACAGCAGTGTTTAACAGATTTGGGGACGGCTGTTGTACCCGTTCCTGTGCCTGAGGGGACCCTCTGTCTGTACTCTACTCACTGTTATAGATTTCCAAAGCAGTGTCGTTGTGTGATGTTGTGAGATCAGACCACCTGAGGGCCCCGACTCTCACCTCTCACACACTTCCATCCGGCCCCGAGGGCTTCGAATGTTCTCCCAAACAATTTTATTACCCGCCCGTTATAAGGTGGAGGAAGGGGGAAGGTGGAGGGAAGATATGGGGTGTTGGGGGGGGAGGGAGGAGGACATCAGAAAGCCCTGCTACACAATTAGCGACGCGCGGGGGCGTAGGACGGCCAATAAGTATTGGATTTAACCGAAGAGGGCCATAATAGAGGCTCTTCAGACCTAATTGTAGCCATTCAGGTCAACAAACAGCTGGGGAGTGATGGGTCATGGAGGGGCGTCCGTCCTAAAATCAATACTCTGCAAAACATGCAGCAAATGCTTAATGCACCAACGAAATAAACACACGGTGTATAGATAACCCAAATGGTTCACACTGGGTTTGGTTACAGGAACACCCGTCCCCTCCGTGGGTCGGTACCAGTTTGTAAACAATCACTTCCATTTCATGTTTACTTCGTATTTAAGAAAAAAGGTTCTGTCGACCTGTTAACGGTTCTGAGAAACGGCCCAAACACCCTTTAGGGCTCATCGGGAGGATTTGGTTCCCTTTCCTACGTCCACCCAGCATCTGACGGTTCCTCTGTATGGCCCCATGTGGGCGCTCTTTAAAACGTTCTACCACCTTAAAGATGTGTAGTTCCTCTTTTGCGGGTAACCCGGGTTCCACACACCATTTAGGGTCATTTCCAGCTACAAGAGTTCTTCGTTTGGTGCCGGTTCGGGTTTTGGTTTCTACAGATGGAGCCAGAAAGTCTTTGCATCTTGAGTTTTTATTCTTGTACAATGATTAAGTTGGAATCGAATATAGTTTTAAATATAATCAAATAGAATACATGTATATAAACAAACTAGAATAATTCTAAAACAGTTCCTGATATTCACTTGTGTGACATAAAAAGTTCCTTATTAATAAAGAAAAAAGTCAAAGATCGACCTGGAAAGCTTTTAATTTGTACAAAAATAACCTGCAGATCTTTTCTTTGATTTGAAGGGTTTCGTTTGATTTTGTGCTTGTTTTTTATTTTATTTAATCACTTGTTAAATTAAATTTTATTTTCCCTCTTATATATTATTATTTTATTTAACTGACAAGCTGCTCAGATATGAAATAGTAATATACGGGGTGCTAATACTTTTTCACAGTACTGCTCTTATGAATCCTGTTGTTTATATATTTATATCGTTACTCTGGAAATTAATTTGATTTGGAATTCTGTCTCATTAACTCCTGCCGTGTCTCATTCAATCTTTCATTTATTTCATCTTTAATTAATTAAGAACTCAAAGTAATTAAATCAGCTTTAGAGTTCATGCACACACCTTACATTAAATCCTCGTTTGTTTAACAGCAACGTGTTTAACTATTATAATGTAAAATTCTATTTTATATATTAAATAATAGCTCTGGTTTAAGTGTGTGAATCTTTATCTTTAATAACTATTATTTATTATAAATATAACTATTTAATGCATAGAAAGAAAACTTTCTCTTCTTTTCCTTATCTGGTGATTTAATTGTTAAATTTCACAAGACATAATAATAAAAAAAACACACAATAACTGTTTGAATCTACATTTACTTTCTATAAAAAGTTTAATAAAGTGCTCTTTATAAGCACAAAAACCAACAATAAGCAATGATTGAATATATAATTTCATATTTAGTTCGGTATAAGTCATCGAAATATATATCTTTAAGGATTTATTCCATTGTTATATATTAGTATTATTTAAAAAAAAAAACAGATTAGGAATCACAGCTATAAAAAGTCTAGTAAAGCTTAGATAAAAATTCTCTCTTATTTTCGGTTTAATTTAATACAATTTAATTGTACAAAATTACAGTTAGCTTAGGCATTAATTATTGTTTTGTTCAATCATAATTCTTTAATTATCTAAAGATCCAAAATGATTTCAAAAAAGGCTGTAAAATAGAGATTTTATAGCTAATAATTAAAAAAAAACCCACACACAACAGGTATAAAATATCAGGAGAACAATAATTAAAACCACAAAAATAAAAACTATTATCGTTTTAAAGATAATCAAATAAATAATTTCTTATTTATTGCCTTATATAAGAATAAAATATACTTTATAATAAAAAAATAAAATGCATAATCAGTAAAATTACTTTATTTATATTAATGCATCTGCAAATCTTTTCATTTTAAAAGAAGTGAGTTTCGTACTGTATGAACACAGATTTAAATATATATTATATTTATATATATATTTATAACATTATTAAAAAACGCCCCAGATTAGAAATAATAAACTATTTAATAGGACTTTTTTTTGTTCATGATTTAATTTATGCCTAGTAAATTTGATAGATTTGTTTATGCATCTATATTTTAATTATTTAATTTAAATAAAACATTAAATATATAACAGGCATTATAGATTACATAAACAAAAACACAAAATCTAAAACCACATTCGTATTTAAGGTCGTTAAAACCTGGTCACAAAGTTTTTTTTTGCCTAAAATACTTAATAAATTAGATAAAGGCGATGTTAAAAACGTTCAAACGTATCTATAAATGTGCCTACATTTGAAACCGTCTATATTAATGAGTGTAATCAGCTAATTATAAAACATCAGATAAAGAAAAGAATCTCAGAATAAAGCCTTAAACCCATCGCTTATATTTAAGACGATTTAATTGGTGAAATATGATGAATTTATAAATGAGGGTGAATTTTCTGGACGTATATTTCTTTGTTTTTGGTATAATTTAGGAGCTGTTCCCCTCCCTGCACCTGTTGATTCGGTCAGCAGCCCTCGCTCATAAGTTTAGGGACGGCTGACAGGAACAAAAAACAAACTGAATAATAAAAATCATGATTAAATCCTAAACCTCCTGATAACAGTTTATATAAAGGGAAGATCTGATAACCTTAGTACGTTCCGATTATTATAGATTCATTCAGTTCGATTTCAAATCTAAAAATCATCAAAATGCTCCCAAAGATAAGAAAACATGCAGCGTTTGGATTATGGAATTAAAACCTAAGCAGTATTTTATATACATTTGATAGATAAAGCCGATAAGAAAACCAATAATCAATAGATTTGAGAGATCTTACATCTGCTGGAGGTTTGCAGGACACGAGCAGGATGGATGAAGATCTGCGGTTGATGCTGGAGACGGTGCAGACGGTGCAGACGGTGCAGACGGTGCAGACGGTGCAGACTGAGGTTGCAGGTGCTGGAGCTGTTGCTCCTCTTTGCTCCTCTGCTCTTTGCGGCTCCTTTAAAGCTCCTCAGCAGCCCCACTGGCAGCCAATCAGCTCTGAGAGGCTCGGTGCAGTCAAAATAAAAGCCTTTGAGATAGGAGTGCGCCGTTGCCTTGGAAACGGAGGTTGAGTTCAAATAAAATAAAATAACAGCAAATAAAATCGGATAATTTAAGGTTTTAATTTGATGTAGTGAACAAGTAAGATTAAATACTAAATTCTGTATACGATATAAATAAAATAACAGCATATAATAAATAAATAAGTCTATATTTAATTTGAATAAATTATTTTCACAAACTCCCAGCAGATGAACGATTATTTAATGAAGAAGGTTCCAAAGCCTTTTCTAATTTGCTGCCTTTTCCTAAATTATTCATTTTTATTCTGAACTCGGAACGATTTTTAAAAAATATATGAATTAGATTTCGATCAATAAGTGTCAATGACATTACATCTAAATTATTGTTTAATAAATGAGAAAACATGAAATAACTGTATTCTAAATGTTTGGGAAGTTATTCAGGTGAAATGAAAATAAATCAATAAATAAAATAATATGGAGATGGGATGGCAAAGGGATACGAAGTAATAATAAATATATTTAAAAGTGTCCTATATTTAATAAATAAAATCACAGCAGATAAATGAATCAGTAAATAATAATATAATAATAATAATAATAAT
This sequence comes from Parotocinclus haroldoi, assembly GCA_034779995.1. Classification (NCBI taxonomy): domain Eukaryota; kingdom Metazoa; phylum Chordata; class Actinopteri; order Siluriformes; family Loricariidae; genus Parotocinclus; species Parotocinclus haroldoi. Next base: position 5,300 of record JAUZST010010552.1, on the reverse strand, counting down.
AATAATAATAATAATAATAATAGGTGTATTAAATTATTATCACAAAACCATCAGCCAAAGAATAATTCCTTTCTCTTAATTATAGTTTTTTTTTCCCTTATTAGCTGTTTATTTTAACCAAGAACTTATTAGATGTAATTATTTTTAAAATACCAATATAGATAATAAATATGTGTTGATTACAGTTGGAAGATCTGTGCTGGCACAGGGGCAATGTGCCCACCCACCACCACGATGCCCAGTTGGTCTCATGCCCCAGTCCGTTGAACCCTTTTAGGTTCTTAATGGGATAAAGATCTGGGGGGTTTTCTGGCCATGGACCAAAAACAGTTATGAGTTATCACTCATCCCCTGGACGAGAAGCGACCCCACACATGACCGGTTTTAGGATACTCCCCTGTTGCAGTCCAGTCCCTATCCTCCCTGCAGAATGCCACTCTGCCCTCGATGCTTTTCTTGGACAGAAGTCACTTCTTTGCTGCACCAAAATCTTTTCATCTCACTGTGGGTTCAGATGCCCTCAGACCTGCCCCTCTGCCACTCCTGCGTGAGCTTTCCACTGGTGCTGACCCCATCTTATAGCTGCATCCTCATCTAGGAAACGGTCCTGATGCTTTCTTGACTTTCCTGGGCACCCTGGAGCTTCTTCTCCGTTTCTACGACTCTCCTGAATGTTCTGGATCATTCCATGAAAGGCTGAACCTTCTTACCTGTGAAACCCTTTGATGTGATGCAGTGTTGACGGCATGTGTTTCATAGAGGTAACCATGGTTACCAGAAGAAGCCTTAAAAGCACCACTTGTAAAGAAAAGATTTAAGAAATAATGCAGAATAACTTATAATAAATAAAATGAACTTAAATCTTCAAGATTCCTTAAAACACCTGAAAAATAGAAAAATAGGTTCCAACTATTCGATCAGATTAGATTGGATTGGATTTGTTTCGATTGTTTGACTGGATAATAATACATTGGATTACATTCCATTACATCAGATTAGATTCGATTGGACCCGATCAGATTAGATAATATTAGAATCATATTCGATGATATGAAATTATTTTGGATTAGATTGGATTGGATTGGATTTGTTTTGGTTGGATCAGATCACATTAGATTAGATTCGATTCCATACGATTAGATAATATTAGAATCATACTATACTTTACTATACTATACTATACTATACTATACTAGATTGGAATGGATTAGATAGATTAGATAATTAATGATGCTTAAGCCACGTTTTTAATAAATCCTGAGTTTGAGCTTGTGATGTTAAATCCGATCATAAATAACCGTCTGATCCCGACAGCAGCCGATGCTAAACAGCTTCCCAAATATGCAGCGTGGCAAACGTTTTACAATGCAAAGTACCCGCCCACACTGGCAGCCCTCGCCCACAGCGGTAACTGGCATCTATTTTCTGACAGTTGTTGCCTCGTCAAGTCACTTTACAAATTAAAATGCTTTGAAATCGTCACCATTTATCCGTTATCTGTTAATTAATCCCGCTTCAGATTATGCTCATAAATCACCGATCATTACAAATAATTTATTTAGCTTTAAATATGAATCCAAAGTGTGTGTGTGTGTGTGTGTGTGTGTGTGTGTGTGTGTGTGTGTGTGTGTGTGTGTGTGTGTGTGTGCGCGCTCTATAGAAAACAGTGTATACAGCCTGGAGAGTGTGTGGATCAGGTTTCTATATCATTGTGGGGACATTAAAAAGTAAATTCCACATTATTTTTTGAGAGAGAGAGGGGAGGCAGGTCTGGAGATCATCCCCTGATGCTGTAACGCTGTGACTCATACTGGCCCTGTCATGGACTGGCACTTTGTTTTCTATTTTTAGGCAAAGAAAACATGAATTGTGTAACACAAATATAAATTATACAACAGGCATTTTTTAAAAATATTTTATCTCCAGCTGTCTAATGTGTTTCTAAGCTTTGGCCCGGTTCGCCCCTTATCTTTGCTCACGTGGAGTTTTGCATGTTCTCCATGTGGGTTCCGTCCATGTCCCTTGCCCACCTTCTGCCAGGTTTGCGTGTGTGTGATATTTAAGCTCGAGGAACCAAGCGAAAGAAAATCAATCCAAGCAATTGAGGTTTTTGCTCAAGAGCTCAACATGGCGGCTTTGCAGTCCCAGGATCACAATCTGCCCATCGTACTAAACGTGGCTCCGGAACTCCCAAATGAAGGGGAGGAGCCGTGGAACATCTTATTCCAAATTAAGAACGGTTTTTGATTGAGAGAAATGAATCCAAGGAAACCAAAAAACGACCCTAAATTACAAGAACGCACAAAATACGACCAAACGTTCTAACAGTGTTATAACTGTTTGTTCATGTTATGCCACCTGCCCTAACAGTGTGTGATCCCAAAGCATTAACCTAACCCCCCTCCCTCAGGTCAGCATTATCCTGCCAGCACATCATCCTGCTGGTAAATTAGAGCTGCTAAAAAGTGACCCGTTTTAGCGTCTACAGGATTTACTGCAGGGACTGAGGTTTAGTTGTAAAGTACCACTGTTTCCATGACAACCCATCAGTAGAAAACAACGATACTGTTTAAGAGAAAACAAGGAATGAAATGGGTCTTGCCACTCGGTGAGCAGGGGGGCATCCATAAAACATCACCCACCCCCCCAAAAACAGAATTTATTTCACTTTGAAAACTCATCTTAACTCTAAAAACCCTTAGACTATTAGAAGGGAATTTATTCCTTAATTAAGGACCTTTACGGGAACGTCTCAGACCCCTTGGCTAAGGCATTTTTTGAAACACTAAACTCTTAGGACCTTAAATTTGGGAACTAGACCCTAGCTCCATCTCTGGGCTCTATTTACACAGGACTGGGTGCAGGAGCGTTCCCAGTACAATCCTGACCTGTGTGGAGTTTGCATGTTCTCCCTGTGTCCGTCCAGGTAAACTCTGGGTCCATTCCAAAGGGGTCAGGCCCAGTATGAATGTCTGACTGGTACTGATTCGATATTGCTCCACGTATATAAACCAAATGAACAGAACGGGATTGGAACCCAGACCCACCCGGAGCAGTGCCGAAACCCGAACCCGTGGACCATCTGCATCACGGAGATCTCAGAGTCTAATCGTTTTATTAACGGTTCATTAAAAGCACAAATGGTTTCTGTCTAAATACAATCCCGAGTGTCGGCACGTCGTCCGGTGTTACGGCCAGGCAGGAGCCCACGGTCCCTCCCCGCCAATTTCGGCACTTCAGCGTGTCATTTGTGACATTTTGGAGGCTGGTGGTACGGCGTAACGCGCCTCTCCTTCTGCTTCTCGTGGCTTTAACGCGTTTTCTGTTTGGGCCCGAAACCTTTGTAAAAGCGATGCGGGACGGAGCCACTTTAAATGCCAGCGTTTCCTCCCGAGCAATAATAAGTGGGATTAAATTGCTGCCGACGTTCAACAAAGAAATTGGAAAATGATGTCAGATTTTACTTTGAAGTTAATTTGATCCACTTAGCGGACGACTGCGGCTGCAGGGACGAGCCTCTGCCATTTTTACATTTCCATAATTTGCTCGTCAAAAGGCACCAGAAAGATTTTTTCTGCCGTAAATGTTCCTCCGCTATTTTCCTCTCCATTGTGCGTTCCACTGTTGTGCAGAGCCGCTCTCGCAGGTTGTGTAGCTTTTTGTGTGTTGTACTGTACACAGTTCTGCTTTGTGTGTGTGTGTGTAGGATCATGTCTATACTTTGGGAGGTGTGTCGAGCATTAATAAGCTCTAATGTGCGCTCCTGAAGCAGCTCCACACAAACCACGTACAGATTAAGAGATCCTTCATTAAGGAGCCTGTCATTAATTCATTAAAGCCCAATCAGCTTCAGGACAAATTTAAGCCTAATTGTGGGAGAACATGCATAGCTGAACACCCCCCCCCCTCGCACACCCCCCCTCCCCATCCCGATCCTCACAGGGACTGAAGTGCTTCATCCAAACCATCTTCAGATTTCATAAGGCACGAAACGATCCATCAGATGTAATTAAAGCTCCGGTAAATATTTATCATCGAATCCTTGTTCATTAGAACCTCAAACACTCATCAGCATAAAGCACTGCAGCCACGGACCGCCGAGCAAGAACGAGGAAGAAAAACTAAACAAAGAAACAAAGAAAAACATACGAATGAAAGAAAAAAGAAATATTGACGTGTGTCTTCCTGTTTCACTACAAAAATAATACAGTTTTATGTTAAACAGATAAATAAATAAACAAATGGTTGAAATGGATCAACAAGTACAGAAAAGCAAGCCTGTAGAAAGAGAAGAAAAAAGAAAGACACACACACACACCAATTAATCTAACACACATGTCTTTAGACTGTAGGAGGAAACTGGAGTACCCGGAGTAAACCCATGCAGACACAAGGAAGGACATGCAGAACGGACACCGTCCTGGGACTGAACCTGGGACCTTCTCGCTGTGAGGAGGCGGTGCTACCCCACCGAGCCCCCGTGCCGCCCCTGTAAAGTGTTCTTCATGTGTAACATTCCACTGGAGCTGTTATATCAAAAAAGAAATGTTTTTGTTTAAAAAAAAAACAAAAAAACCGAAAGAAAGCACTTGCTCACCGAGTGTAATAAATATACTCACATCAGATCACAATACTTCAACTAATTACAACAGATCATCCCCAATTTTACCTCCCCCACCCCCCCAAAAAACTGCCCCACCTACTGGGGAACCATAAAGAGATCTGTGTTTGATTCTATTGTTTCTGTTTTTATTGTATTGTATTTTATTTGGTCATTTTAATTTATTATACTTTCTTTTTGTATTTTCTATTTGTATATGTTCTCTGTTTTGTACCCAAGCTTTGGGCAATACGAATGTAACATTTGCCATGCCAATAAAGCTTTTAAAATTGAAAATTGACAGAGAGAGAGAGAGAGAGAGAGAGAGAGAGAGACAGAGAGAGCAGCTTTGAATGTAAGGGCTTAGTGTAGACTGTAGGGGGCGTTGCTGTGTTGAATGTTATTTTGCTGCATGATGGGGGCGGGGTTACTTTAAGTTTAAGTTATTCATACATGTTCAGTTTAATTCCACATGCTACACACACATCAGAGTCAGGTTACACCCATCCAAGGTCAAAGGTCAACATGGCAGATGGTCCAGACCTAATGTTTACCTAATCACCTCCCACCCCACCCCACCCTTACAGGTGAACAAGGGAAACTCCGCCCACTCTTACCCAAACCTCTCTCTCTCTCTCTCTCTCTCTGTCTCTCTGTCTCTCTCTCTCTCTCTCTCTGTCTCTCTCTCTCTCTCTCTCTC
>JAUZST010010551.1:0-12363 GCA_034779995.1 Parotocinclus haroldoi | reverse complement strand
TTATCCAGTGTGATCTGATACCTTCTCTTGACGGACTGCACTTGAACAAAATCAAGAAAGTGGTGGGCGTGGTCACCACCGCTGGTTTTGCTCTTGTCATCACAACTTTTCGGATTTCCTGACCTTTGATAAAAGCATAAATTCCCCTGGGGATCCCAAAAATTCTCCCATATCTCGCTGATCCACTTTGCATCCGCTCTAATTGGTGACTTGTGGCTTCTTTTTCTTATTCGCTCTCAAGTTCTTTGGTCCGATTAAACTGAATTTTGGTCCAAATGAGCAAATAAAATTACACGTATATAATAGGATTTGTTTCAGTACTTTAGGATTTGGTCCGAATAAGCGGCTGGTCCTATTAACTGGTGGTCCAATTAACCGGATTCGACTGTAGTCTTTTTTATGGGCTTCTATGTTTAGATTTGACTTAACAGCTCCAAGAGAAATTCCTTGTATTTCTTGTACTTGGCAAATAAATGATTCTTATTCTAAGATGTTCTGTCTATGGTGATTTTCTAAAAGCAATCCAGACCAGGTAGTGCCTATTTTTAAAAATATCCAGATAGACTGAGGCCTCTGTTCATGGAAGAGATGCACTTTTCACATAAGGGGCAGTAGTGACCTTGTTGGCTCCACACAAACCTATAACTGCAATTTTCTGCTTCACAAAACTGTCTCCCCTCTGAATGGGATGTGTCAGGTAAAGTTAACCTTGAGAATGTGTGCTCTGTTTGATTCTTACTTCCAACATGGACTCACAGAGGTCTAAGGGGTTACCTAATGCATACAACAACTGGCTCAGAAAACATGGGACTGCAGTGAAAGTAACAATGGTAAATGATTTTCAGTTGAACACTTTTAGTCCTGCATTTGTGCTATAAGGTTGAAAGGATTCAAATATTTCAGTACGTCAGTTTTCAGCAGACACATCATTTTTTAAGTGGACAACCCTTTATTTCAGAAACAAAAGGGGGAATACCCCAGCAAGTAATGGCTGAGGAGACCTACTTTTAGGCTATTTCTGGAACATGGCTTCCATCTTGAAAGCCGCCTAATCAAGGACAAGTTTTTTCCAATGACAAGGTGGTCATGTAGCATAGCAAAGACGACCAGAATTGTCTCAGAAATGTGTGCACATATATTACTACATTTATTCACTCCATGTTCATATATTCAGTATTTGAGACCTTACTGTGTCCATAATATAATAATTTGACATTCTGTTTGGTATAATACATTTAATGTGGAAACACTGCATGTCATTATGTGTGCTATTTAATATTAAATATGATTTCATGCTGACAATACTTTCCGCACAACAAATGTGATGTTGCTATGCAATGGTAACAATACTCTACCCGGCCTTAGCACTAGAAGAATCAGGCCTGTTTGGCCTGAAGATACTTAGAAATGTTGAATGTTAGTCATTTGAAAGCTTGTATCAGCGTGTTGGATTTACCTATACTAAGCTACTTATAATTTCTCAAAACACTGCGGTGTCTTCAGGCAGGAAACTGACGTTATTGGCTATCCCTTCTAGCGAGATTTCGAGAAACCGGGACTGTGAATGAGAAGCCACGTATCAGTCAACCGAAGACCGCTACCGACAGAGAAACCAGCATACAATGCAACATACAATATGTCCTGTGTCTTTTGACTCACCCTGTATGTATTGTGAACAAAAATATAAACTAAACACTTTTGTTTTTGCTCCCATTTTTCAAGAGCTGAATGTAATATGAAATGCATTTGGAACCATTGCCTTTGATCACAATAAAATGTTGACTTCATGGCTGTGAAAACCACGGGTGAGGACGGAGAATAACAAACAATAAGGAGCTATGCAATGCTCGGGTGATCTAAGGCAGACCATTCTTGCTTCCTATCTGATCTTACATATCTGTAAGAAAGAGGAGAAGCAGAAGGTAACGCAGCCAAAAGGGATCGCGTGAGCAACCCACCTCCCCAGCAATCAACAGACCGTTGACAGTAATTGCACTAAGGAAGCAAGGAGACAGCAACCCAGATCACCATAAATCTTTTTTGACTGTGAACTCCCAGCTCTTTCCTTAGTCGAATGCACGGATGCCTAAGCCACGATACCATCGGTTCCAATTGTTCATGCATTTCACATGAAAGAAATATATGACAGCATGAAACGGCTTTTAACTTGAATAAACTATGACCAACCTTATTGGTGTTTCTGTGGTCTGTTGAAGTTGGTTGCTATCGTACTTGGTCTCCAGGGTGGATAGGCAAAGTAGTACTGTTTCCTATATGAATGGGACAGTCAAGCAAGAGAAGGATACTACAGGAAAAGAGAATGGTCATTTAAAAATGTTCTTGCAGAACCAAGTAAGCTACCTCTATTGTATATCAACTTGGGTCTTATGAAGAACTTCCTCAAGGCAATGGATAAAATGCAGCAGCATTCCAGAATCTCCTTTGAAAATTGTGAGGGGCTCTGGAAAAAAAAAAACAGGCTCTTCTCGCAAACATTCAAAATTGACATAATGGTTTATCTAAAAAAAAAAAAAAAAACAACACTAGAGACTGGGTCCTCAGATTTGTGTGACTCTGCAAGACGAGGAGTTTCACTGTTTGCTGCGTGGCAATGAAAAGGTATTCATGGGCAACAATCCAGTTAGTGATAACAAATTTCCTTAGAAGGGATGCCAATCCATCGTAGGGCACACACACACAGTCACGCACACAGTCACACAATAAGAGACACCAATTAACCTAACAGACATGAAACCGGAGTACCCGGAGTAAACCCACGCAGACACTGGGAGGACATGCAGACTCCACACAGAAAGGACCCAGGCCGCTCCACCCTGGGATTGAACCCGGGACCTGCTGTGAGGCAGTCTGCATGTCCTCCCTGTGTCTCTGTGGGTTTACTCCGGGTACTCTGGTTTCCTCCCATAGTCCAAAGGCATGTGTGTTACATTAATTTGTGTGGCCATTACTGTGTGACTGTGTGCATGACTGTATGTGTGTGTGTGTGTGTATGTGTGCCCTTTGATGGACTGGCCTCCCATGTAGGGTTGTTCCTGCCCTTGCACCCAGAGTTGTCGGATGGGCACCAGCAACCCCGTGTGGATTAAGCAGAAGATAATGAATGAATATTAACTATTATTAATAAACCCTGCGTGTTAAGCTGAAAAGGAACATTTTGTAAAAAAAGACTTGGACAGCTGGAGTATATGCATTAAAGAATGCTCTCTATTCACATAAATAAAAGGAGACCTTTGTTGGTCTCTGCAAATCTGAAATGGATAAGCGCAGAAGAAGAAGATGATGATGACCTTTGTTGGTAAAGAGATATTCCACAAATCAGTACAAACATTTCACGAATGTGCTTTGAGTTTTTTTTGTTTTGTTTAATTGTACTAGAATTGTACAGAATGTACATAGTGGTGACAGTTTTACTTACTTTTTTGTTTGTTTTGTTGCAGGTTTTAAGGCTTAATTTGCAACAACTGTAAGAGTAAAAATCTCTCTTTGCCTAAAAAACCTTTTTTTTTCCATTTGAACAGATTCATTTATTCCCTTCTAACACCATGGGTGACAGTAACTTGCCTTTTTTCTATTTAGATTTCATTTTCTATTCTATTTTTGGCTCACTGATACCACAGAAACAAGAAATATGGGTTATTAATGTAAATTACATGCATTTAGGATGAGATTGTGGGTGTTTGTTTTCACAAAGCTGAGGATGATTCATTAATTACGCTCAAATCACCACTTGGTTTTATGCCCTACCACTGATACTAAAACGCGAACTGGTTTATAGATTTGGCCAGCAGAGGACTCTATCATATCACAAATGTGGTGCAATTGAAATTCACAAGAGGATGTTTTTCTGTGTAGCCATACATGCCTGCCATGCCAATGGCTGCGGTATTGTACAAATGTTTTGACCTTAGATGAGCATGTTAAAGGAAATACAGACATAACTGAGGGAGTAACCATGAAGGATTTGGGGTTTTATTTATACTATTAAGGGTTATTATATTAAGGGTCGCATAAATGTGGCCTACTGACTGCAAAGTAAAAGTCAATTTTAAAGATTTCCCAGTCCATCAGTAGCATACTGATAAAAATAATTATTTTACCCTTTGTGTCAATGGGACAAAAATATTTACCAGAATGACCCCATTATAGCCACAAATATAAGTTTCATTACACATGATGTGAATTTGGAGCGGCACGGTGGCTCAGCCTGGGTCCTTTCTGTATGGAGTCTGCATGTCCTCCCCGTGTCTGCATGGGTTTACTCCAGGTACTCCCGTTTCCTCCCACAATCCAAAGACATGTTTTAGGTTAATTGGTGTCTCTAAAGTGGCCCTTAGTGTGTGACTGTGTGTGAGCCCTATGATGGATTGGTGTCCTGTCGTTGCGCCCAGAGTTACCGGATGGGCACCGACTTGCCCATGACCTCATGTGGACCAAGCGGAAGATAATAAATGAATGAATGATGTGGATTTATATTTGACTGCCTTTACTCATGTTGAGTGCACGGTTATTAACTTTATTTGATTTGAATTTTGTTCTCAGTACGACTGACAAACAGCTTCGTCGTTTCCAAATCCCACTACTTTCTTTATTTCCCAATGCATTACTCAAAAAAGATTACTTAAGCTTTCAACCTGTATTTACTTCACTCTGATGCTTATTGTATTCACATGCAACAACTGCAAAAGCATATGCAAAAATGTATCAGCCCTTGGTCACACATGAGTATTCCCAGTAATTACCCAGGAACTGCACTTGGTAAACAGCGGGATCGGTCTTTGCTTTTCATTTATTTACCATTCAATTCATGGATCCACTTTTGCCTTCAGAACGGCCTTAATTCTTGCAAACGTAGCAAGTAGCTGGAAACGTTTCTCAGAGATGTTGGTCCAAATTTACATGATAGCATTACAGAATGACTGCAGATTTGTCATCTGCTCATTCGTGATGTGAATCTCCCATTCCACTACATCCCAAATGTTAAAATGGCTGTGCATGAAACAGACGGTTTCTGAAATATTCAGATTGGCCAACAACAATACCATGTTAAAAGTCACTTAAATCACTTTCCTTTCCCATTCTAATGCTTGCTTTGAACTTCAGCAGGTCACGTTGACCATGTCTACATGCCTAAATGCTTTAAGTTGCTGTCATGTGTGTCAGTTCCACCATCAATTTCCCCTATCAGAAGAATGACTTGCTAATACACTACGTCCCACTGCAATCACAAGCCAATAATTTAACTCAAGCCAAATTTAATTTAATTCAAGCCTTCTGAGAAAGCTATACTCAACTAGCTATACTCATCTAGAAATTTTCATTGCTGAACTGTTTTCTTTGGGCAACGGTGCTGCCATATTTTTGGCAGCTGATTAGGTAACTGTATTAACAAACAATTGAAAGGTGTGTCTAATAAACTGGCCGGTAAGCATATATACTTTAACATATACTGCACAAAAAATGAGGCGAAAATAGCCCATAAATACTATACTATACTATAAATATATTATACTGTTCAAGGCTAATATATGCGAGGCACAGTACAAAGAATAGATTTTCAAATTCAGTATAATAATACGGCCAATCTTGTTCATTTACTCACATTACCAACTATGCAGGCAGGTACCACATGCTCTGTAGCAGGAACCATGACAGTTACATGGTTTGACCTATTATTTTATAGCCTATTTCACCGGTTATGTCCAGTTAATTTCTAAAATAAGCCAAATGATTATTAAAGCGAGTTTTTCTGTGTGACGGTTCAAAGAATCTGCCGCTGTACTTGAGAATCATCCTTTAGGCTTTAAGCACTGCCAAACAACAAAAGATAAAATCAAAGTCAAATGTATTTATATAGCGCTTTTCACAATGGTGCATTTTCTCAAATCATCTTTACAAGATTATGCTACCTTAAGAGGTCAATCCCAAATGGAGAAACCTTAGGGCAACAGTGTTAAGGAAAAACTCCCTGAATATAGAAGGAAGAAACCTTGGGAGGACCAAGACTCATAAAGGGACCCATCTTACTTGGATGGCCTAGATGTTAATTGACTAATAAGTTGTCGTATTAGTCCAATTTAGTAAATAATATAATTTTAATCAATAGTAAAATTTAAATTAGTAATACAATTCCAAATAAATAACAAAATAGATTTAGGTTAAATAGGTGTGAGTTCTCAGTGGTAAGTTATTGGAGGGACTAAATGATGGATGGAGTTATTGCACTCTGGCGGGACCTGGGCATGGTGGGACTGGTTATTGTTAATGAAGACCAGTAGAGTGATGCTGAGGTGGAGGTGATGCTAAGTGTGTGGTGCTAGCACATAGCTATTTTATTTTGGCTTGAAAAAAGCCCAGCTGAGGAAATTTCCTAGTTTTCTGTTATAACTCATGCATATATAAATGGTAAGTTGGTATGCATTATAGTGTACAATGGCATTTTGGAGAAGTAAAAGTTGCTCTTAATATACAGGGTGAGTCTAAAGACAAAGGACATGGTGAGTCAAAAGCCACAGGACACATTGCATGTTGGGATGGTGGACTTTTCTCAATGACTTCCAAAATCATTGTTGAAGTTTCTTTGTAGGTAACGGTTTTGGGCGATCACTACCTGGTAATCCCCAGTACAGGTTTCTTGGAATTTGACTATCAGGTATTCAAACTGGTGGTTTTCCTGGGTGCCGGTTGTTGAAGTCTGTGTCTATGATACAGCAGTGGTGTTCCCAGGACATCAGACTCATCAATTCCATCTTAAGTTACCTGTGATGAACAACAAAGGTTTTGAAATATCTTTTTAAAAATTTGTGTTGAAAATTTTTGAACCCCAAGAGATATTGCAAATTCTGTAACAGTCGATTTCTGAGACAATTCTGCTCTTCTTTGATATGCTACGTGACCATTTGAAAAAAAAAAACTTGCCCTTGATCCAGCATGGCAGCTTTCAAGATGGTGGCCATGTTCTGGGCATAGCCTAAAAGATAGTCCCCTTCACCTATTACGTACTATGGGAATCAGACATGTCACTTGCCCCTTTGTTTCTGAAATAAAAGAGTGTTCTGTGACTTCAGACACACCCCTGTTTATGTGTCTCAGGGACACTTTTGGATGAGTATTTCTGCTATGTTTAAATCAATAAATGCTCTTGCTTTTGTATTATGATTGCTGGCAGATCGCTGTACTCACAGCTGAAGTAGCTGATCCTCTTGGTTGTGTCCAATTCCGAAACGGACACTAAGGTAGAGTTTTACAAGCACGTCGTTAAGTTGCTTGTCTTTCTAAATGGTGTATTCCATGGGAATCTCCTCCTTCCACCATATCTGTAGCCCCGTCTAAACGAAAAAGAACATTTAAGCACTGGATTGTGCATTTAACATCCCACATATGTCCATCTACCTTCAAATTAAAGAAAAAGATAACATTTCTAAGACAAACTTTTTCGGTGCACCACAGAACTTTGAGCACCAGTCTTTATGAGGACAGGAACAAACTGGTAGTCTGGGCAAACAGTTCATGGTTGCAGTACAGGGAGACTAACAACAGGAAGTTGTCACAGGGGGGAATTTACAAGAGGAGGTACCTGCCTAGTCAGCTCAAGATCTCAGAAGATATTGAGACAAATCACCCTCAGGCCAGATATTTCCTTGGTGACTGACACAAGACAGGTGGTCATGTTGGAACTATTTAGCCCATGAGAAGATTGGTGATCTAAGTCCTCTGTGAACAAAGTGAAACAAACAAACAAAAGCGAAAATTCCACCATAAGATTCGACAGTGCTTTTGGAAGAAAAACTGCTCACTGCCAATATAAAAATTGATAAACAAACATTAGACCTAATCTAGTGTGTAAGAATTAATTTCTACTTAGACTTATTTACTTATATATTTAACTACACATGACATGATCAATGTTACTTTGGCATTAGGACATTCATTTACGTAAATAAACATAGAGAGGACAAGCACAAACTATACATAGGTGGAGCCTGAGGGTGTGATTGAACTGAGGATCTGGAGCGGTGAACACTTGCACCACTTTTTAGTATTTGTAAATTAGTCCTAAATTAAATTTTAGACTCCAGAACTTGAGTTATTCAACCTTTATTGGAACTGACAGAAAATTCAGATTTAGTTAAATTTAAAGAAATGGTTGTTCTGCATCCCAATTTCAATGAAGTTGGGGCGCTGTGTAAAACAAATAAAGACAGAATACGATGATTTGCAAATCCTTTTGAACCTATACTCAATTGACACTGCAAAGACAAGATATTTATTGTTTAAACCAATAAACTTTATTGTTTTTTGCAAATATTCACTCATTTTGAACTTGATGCCTGCAACATGTTCCAAAAAAGTTGGGACAAGGGCATGTTTACCACTGTATTATATCACCTTTCCTTTTAACAACACTCTAAGGGTTCTGAACTGGGGACACTAATTGTTGACGCTTTGTTGCTGGAATTCTTTCCCATATTTGCTTGATGTACAACAGTTGCTTAACAGTCCGGGGTCTCTGTTGTTGTATTTTGCGCTTCATAATGCACCACACATTTTTAATCGGAGACAGGTCTGGCTGCAGGCTGGCCAGTTTAGTATCCACACTCTATTACAATGCAGCCACGCTATTGGAACACGTCCAGAATGTGGCTTGGCTTTGTCTTGCTGAAATAAGCAGATAACTTTACTGATAATGGTTTTCTGAAGTGTTCCTGAGCCCATGTGGTAATACCCATTACAGAATGGTGTCAATTTCTAATTTAGTGCGGCCTGAGGGATTGAAGGTCACAGTCAATCAATGTTGGTTTTGGGACTTCCTGCTTACTTGCAGAGATTTCTTCAGATACTCTGAATCTTTTGATGATATTATGGACTGTAGATGAGGAAATTCCTAAATTCATTGCAATTGCACAGTGAGAAATGTTGTTCTTAAACTGTTGGACTTTTTGCTCATGTAGTCGTTTATAAACTGGTGAACCTCTCCCCATCCTTGCTTGTGAATGACTGAGCCTTTCGGGGATGCTCCCTTTATACCCAATCATGACACTCACCTGTGGAATGTTCCAAACTGGTGTTTTTGAGCATTCCTTAACTTTCCCAGTCTTCTGTTGCCCCTGTCCCAACTTTTTTGGAACATGTTGCAGGCATAAAATTTATAATGAGTGCAAAAGACAATAAAGACAATAATAATATTTGCAAAAGACCATAACGTTTATTTGTTTGAACATTGCAGTTTTTGTCTTTGTACTGTATTCAATTGAATATGGGTTGAAAAGGATTTGCAAATCATCTTATTCTGCGTTAATTTATGTTTTACACAACATCCAAACCTAATTGGACTTGGGTTTATAGTTAAATGCAGCCATACTGGGTATCTTCAGAGGTTTTGGTTAATGGTATTTATAACAATGGCAGAATAAATTCCATACCGAACTTAAAACCAGCACAGTCAGTTCCTCCATGGATCTCTCCTATTGGACTCTTTTGGAAAAGCCATTTGCTAATAAACTACAATCTCTCTGCAATCACAAGCCAATAATGTAACTGCCTACAGCATTTTGCACAAACCTTCTGAGAAAGCTATATTGAACCAAAATTTTCATTGCCTCATTTCATTTAGTCATTTGAAATGAGGCAATTAGACAGGTAGATACACAGAAAATAGACTGTCAAAACAGTTTCCAGCAGAGTTTAGTGAGTGGCCTAGCTTACAGGGCTTTCTATGATGGCAGGTTGAAAGTGTGTTGAGTACCAGAAGAAGCCAGCATGCCATATTCCATATATTTCATATCAAAATGTCATTATTTTTTTTTGCTTATTTGCAAAATGTAAGCGTTAAACATAATGCACCCAGACAGAAAACTTGGCATGCAGTTATGTGGCATAAAAGTGATTCCCCCGCTGTTCTTAAAAAGGCTCTCAGAGGTCACTTTTGGGCTGTGTACCTCTTGGCGAGAGATTGCTGACGGCTTGATGTGACTCTACGACATTTTGCCCAGTTGACAAACAGAGGGAGGGATCATTGGAAGGAGAGAATCAGGATGGTCGATTTAAAAAAGTTGCACTTGTCTGAACTTCTACTCAGCCATGAGAGAGTAAAGAAAATTACAAACTCTATAGTAGCTTTTATTGCCAGGAATTTGTCTCTGTATTTAGTAGTTCTGAATCTGGGGCTTTTGTGCAAATTTGTCTTCATGTATGCACACCTTGGAGCCGAGATACAACAGAAAAACAGGCTTCAGGAATGTTCTCTGTATCGAGAAAGCCTAAAGGAAAACCTTTAACGGCGAGAGGCAGCTTGCAAGGGATTAGGGGAATGCCAAGTTCATGGGCTGTATTATGGTCAATGAAATTACCAGCTGCACCCGAATCCACAGGGAGAAGTACAGGAACCCCATTTTAGAGTGACCAGAGACTATTCCTCTCTACTATCCTTACCACGAACCGTGTGGTTAAAAACGTTGCAAGTCTTGGTCTCAAAGAAGTGTGGTCTCAAGTAGGAAGCGGGGTTGGGGGTCACGGGGTTGTGAGATTTTGTAGCATCACGATCAGCTGGTCCATGATGTCATTAAGGCGGTGTAACTGCTGTTACTGAGACCCAAGGAGTCTTCCTTGAAGCTCAAGCTTTTTTTGAGATGTAATCCAAAGACAGAGTCAGGGGCAGAGCAGAGAATTCAAAAACCGGGAGCAAACACAGTAATCAGGCAAACAGTTCCAAATACTGTGTCAAATATGGTGGTGACGGAGACCCCTGTTGGCCAGGTCGGATGTTGCACATGACAGAGTAGCGCAGTAAAACGCAGTAAAAGTCTACGCCTACTGAACTGTAATAACCAACCCTACAGGTGCCGTCCAGATACACATGGAAGTTCCAGTTTGGTGCTAAAGGGAGAACAACAACATTCATGTCACTATTTATGTAAAGCCTAATGTAAAACTAACAATAAAGACAGTTTGTCAAGACTATAAACAGACTTAAGACAGCTAATCCTGATCACCTTACCCCAAATGATCGAGATGACGTGGGCATGACCCAACACTAACAAGGCCCTCATGATTTTATTCCACACTGCAAACTTGTCTGTGACACTGAAACTGCATGAAATGTGTGAGGTCATCATTCCAGTCACATCGATCCCCATATAGAGGACGAACCCGAAGATATGGAAGAAAAATAGAAATCCTGCATAGAAAAAAAATCATCAAGATCATGGGTAATCGATGAACAGTTGTATCGCTGCCCTCCGAATTGAATTAAATTGAATTGTGAGGGGCCTAGGGGCCCTCTCACTAACACAATTTGTAATTATCATATACGACCAATTATGAGTGGAAATAGGATGTACCAGTAATAAAAGGGGAAAAAAAAAATCCTGTGCAAATACTGCACAGTAAAGCTGTGACTGGGAAATTCCTAATTAGCTAACATCTGCGACAATGCTGAGTGAATGATGTGGTGCGTCACAGCAAAAAAGACATCGTTCTTTGGCTTAATCATGTAGTTATGTGGCTGTATCCTGTCGTTTTTCTCTTAAGTATGAGTATTTTGAAGCTGAAGAAGTAATGTGACCACTCTGCCCTACAGTCGCTGGAATGTGAAAGACATCATAATTCAGTCTGTGTTGGCAGGCACCATGCTTATAAGGCATGAAAAGCACAGAATATTCCAGAACAGAGGGAAAAGTTATACACTGACTGAAGTTTGCTTCTTCCTTCTTCACCTTCTACCCTATTGTGTGCTGCAGTGTAATATATGTTGGCAACTGGAGGTAAAATCCCTGTTGCCATGGCAACCAGGGCCACTTTTCATTCACGGCATCATTCAGCACATTTTGTTGTATAAAGAGAGAGAGAGAGAGAGAGAGAGGGAGAGAGAGAGAGAAGCTGAGAAAAGGAAATGAGGCCTGTATATGCGTTTATGTAAAATCATGTCTAAGCTTTTTTCCGACAGGCCTCCGAGGTATGTGAGAGAAAGAAATGATTTATTCCTTGTAAATAGCAAGCT
The DNA here is from genome assembly GCA_034779995.1 of Parotocinclus haroldoi. Lineage (NCBI taxonomy): Eukaryota > Metazoa > Chordata > Actinopteri > Siluriformes > Loricariidae > Parotocinclus > Parotocinclus haroldoi. The sequence continues at coordinate 347 of JAUZST010010551.1, read as the reverse complement.
CATTTGTATTCAGTTTGACATATATGAGTAAATGTTTTCATAAGGCAAAAAACACCAAATAAAGTGATGAGAAACATCATAGTCCTGATTCACACACATCACACACTGATTCCATACCCACTTAATCCTAATCAGCATCACAAGGAGGACCAGGAGCTAATAAACCCTGGACAAGGTGCCCATCGTGCACACACACACACACACACACACACACACACACACACACACACACACACAAACACACAGTGCACAGACAGACAGACACACACAGTGCACAGAGACAGACAGACAGACAAACACACAGACTGAACAGAGACAGACAGACACACACACACACACACAGTCCA
>JAUZST010010550.1:0-12364 GCA_034779995.1 Parotocinclus haroldoi | reverse complement strand
TATATATTTATTTATTTATTTATTTATTTATTTGCTGTTTGTTGTATTCGCTTGCTTATTTAGCGTACTTAAAATGTGACTTTGAATTCTAGTAATTAGTCAGTCTTGGTGTTGAACAGAAACATTTATCTAAAGTGCATTGTAAATGACTATTACTTTCAAACTACACTGTGGAAGGTGTAGTCTTTAAGGCTGTAGACCTTAATCTAATTAATGACCTGTAGTCATAATCCTTCAGAATGGATTGCAGTCATGGTGATTATTTGTAATGGTGCAGTCATTATTAGCATTCAAAAACTTAAGTAGCAATCCATCTTATCAGTCAGTGGGAGGGAGCAGCACTGATAATAATTGCTCTTTGCCTTTAGATGTGATGGTAGTTAGAGTATTTAATACCCCTCCTTTGTTGTTATCATAAACGTCACCGTCATTCTCTATCAATTGCTTCAGTTATACACCCTAACTGATCCCTGATCTAATGATTCTACTGGATTTTCAACTTTCTATATTAGACATTGTAAACATTAAACCTAGCTGTCAATTGAGGATCAGCAGATTTTCATCTGGAATTCCACAATTGTCTGTTCAGCCAAACTGTGGCATATCTGTGTTATGTTTCTTCAGCTACAGATGACATGTTATCTCAATACATTGGCTTTGTTATGGGGAGGATAAGCCCAAATGTAGCAGAAGTTACACTGGGAATGACAATTAGACTGTATTTAAATCTCATAGTTTGACAGGCAGATGACATTATTAGTAATTTATTAATTTCTGAGGAAAATTAATTTATAGAAGTAATTAAAAAAGGTAATGCAATACTAGGAGATAATTTCTGAACAATCACTGAAGATATTGTAATTAAAACCTGTGAGCCTGGGGTTCTATGACCGTGTGCAAGATTTTCTGTTGAACTGTTTAATATTTTTAGAGTTATAAAATAGCGAGTGTTAATCTTTCAAGCAGTGCATTGAAACTGTCATTCATCAATAGCTGGTATAACCACATGAGCAAGAAATGACTTCGGCAAACCTCTGACAGGCACTACAATAAATGCCACTTGAAACTTTACTGTGCAAAAAAGAAGCATCATCTTAACCATGTTCAAAGGAAGCAACAACTTATCTGGGTTCTGAGTTATCTAGGAATACATTGTGGTGTATTGTGGTCAGATGAATCAGTATTCTAGGTCTTTTTGAGAATAATGGACACAGTATGCTCCAAACCAAAGACAAACAGAACATTCAGACTGTTATTCAAAAACAACAAATCCAAAAACCAAGGTCTGTCATGTCATGGAGCTGTGTCAGTGCTCTTGGCAAAAGTAATTTACACATGGCAGCATTAATGCAGAAAAGTACATCATTGAGATCATAGAGCAACAGGTGATACCTGCAAGATACCATGTTTTCCAAGGACGTCCAATTTTTTTTTTACCTATACATTGCAAAACTACATGCTGCTCACATTACAAAGGTATGGCTGTAGGAACAGGAACTGAACTGGCCTGCCTGCAGTCCTGACCATCTCAATAGAGAGAAATGGAGTGGAGAATTTAGAAACGCAGCAATGATGACCTGATACTGTTTCACATCTTAAGACTCGTTTGTAGGAAGAATGGGACCAAATAACACCTAAAACTCCCCATGACTTGGTAGCCAGTGTCAAATAAGTTGTGAGAAAGAAGGACAACATTACAAAGCGTACAAAGTGCTTTACTGCTGTTATGGAATGTGTAACAAGCCTGAAATGCAGGAATGGATGTTCAAAATATGTTTATTTAAATAAAAGAAAGAACAAACAAAACATGAAATATCTTAGGTTCACACTGTCTGCAATGAAATAAAGTACATGTAAGAAACACTGCATTTTTCTCAAGAAATGAAACACTTTTATAAGCAGTGTTCTCAAGAGATCGCCTGCACAAAACTTCACTGCATGACAATATTTCACTTCCTGTTTTCTTGCTGTTAATTTCTTGTTACCATGACAGAGGAAACAACCTAGTGCAAATAATGACTGGTTGCCAGGAAAACATGCTGTAGAAGCTGTTGTTTGATCATTTTAGTCTGAGTAAGAAATTACCGCATTCCAGATTGTACAGCCATACATAAAAATGTGCATCTTAATGGTAATTGACCGCATGTGGAACGTGATCTTGTTTTGAACTAGTGTTACGTACACTGATTGTGTATCCTGATATTAGCTTTTTTAAATTAAGTACGAACATACCTTCTCATAATTTCCTAAAAAAAATCCTAACAATATTTAGAGTACAACAAAAAGTACTCTACCGCATAAACAAACCATACCACTAACGACGGGTACACAAACATATGAAGAGTAAAAAGGCATAAAAAAAAATACTTGCACCTTATTCCTACACTGGAGTCAAGTTGATGGAAAGTCTCTGCTTGTGCTGAGGTGTGATAATGAAAATATTTCATACCAACAGGTTGTTAAGCAATATACTTGTATTGACTTGTACTTAAGAAAAGTGGGCACAGTCGGATCAGTGAGAGCGACCGAATTTTCAGCCTGTTCTTAAATTGCTATCTTTGACTAGATTGCTAACTGGACTGCTCAGAATATTTAGAGGATATTTCAAAATGAATATAAAATGTTTAAAAAGCATTTGATTTTATTTCATTAAACAAGAATCGTAATTGAAATTGAATACTTCTTTAAATTCCTCTTGTAGGCACTACATATTGATCGTATTTTGTGTTATTACCTTACATTTGACCTATTTTTATCTATTGTGTGTTTATGATATATTTTATGCTTTTTAATACTCGTTGTTATACTTTAAACGTTTAAATAAAATGACATCTCACTATATTCACATAAAAACAATGTATATTTTTTATCATAAATGCAAACCTAACTTAAAATGCCCCTAAACCTTTATATGACAAGTTTTCTTTGCTGTAATTCCTTTAAATAAATAAATTGTATCCCTTAGGAATAAAATATTGGCCTTTAACACACAGCAACACATTCATGCAGACAACTTACACAGTACAAAGCGAGGGCAATGTAATGAAGTACAATATCGATGATCCGCTTGGTCCCTAAAAATAGTTGTCAATTAAGCGGCAAATCAACATCCAAATGTTAGAGGTGCCAGAGGTTCCCATCATAATAATACCCAGAGCATCATACACCCTGACCAGTTTGTCTTTTTCCCTCAGTGCATCCTGGTTCCATCATTTCCTGAGATAAATGGTGCACACATACCCAACCGTCCACATGATGGAAAAGAAAACAGGACTCATCATACCAGACAGCCTTTTTCCATTTCTCCAAAGTCCAGTGCTCAAACTTGCGTGCCCATTGTAGGCACTTCCCATAGTGGGCAGTAGTCTGTGATGAGGCAGCTCCATATTTATCTGGGTGTACTTCATTACATGATGTAACACAGCAGCTCTTCTATCTATTTATACCAAATGGGGTAGGAATTGGGGGCCGTAGCCTTAGATATCATTATCCAGTTGCCAGTTTCCGTGGTCCACTGTTAGTAGGTACTAATCACTGCTGACCTGGAGCACTCCACAAGTCTTGATGCTTAGGAGATTCTCTAACCCAGCCATTTAGCCATATCAAACTGTCTTCACACCTAAAGCTGAACATACCCTATCCAGAGCTAATTCCTAGTATACTAGGTTGATTTAGTGATTTCTTGGTGATTTCATTAACAAGAATTCTTCTGTTCTTCTGTGTTTATCAACAAAGTGACCCTCACCTGACAATGAAGGGTGTTTACCAAGTATTAACGTTTTCTGGCAGACAATTTATTTCAAAGAATATAATTATATTAACATAGTAATATAGTAATAATATATTTACCCACTGCCTCAGGTGTCTGAACAGTTGCCAGTGTTAAACAGTCCAATATAAACAACACATACAGTCACCTACAGAATTATTAGCACCCTTAATAACGACGCTTAAAAATTTAAAGGAGAGAAATCTTGCTGGTAAATATTAAATATAATCTCACATCTCACAGAGAATTTGAACCTTAACCATACATTTCTTATCTAAATTGTTCTTTAGATTGCAAGTTCCCTTTTCACATTCAAGTGTACAGGCACTCTAATGCTATTTTCCATGATGTTTCCTATAACTGGGGTATAAATCTGGGATGAGGATGCTAGCTAAATACTTTAAAAAAAAACATATCTCTCTTAAAACAATAATTAGACACACTTTACTATAAGGTTCGCAAACATCATGATCTCACGGAGAAGTAACACTTTAGTAATTCTTAACATTTGCTCGCTTTATGCATATTAATGATAAGTTGTGATTAATTACGTGTATGAATGAATGATTATTCACTCATGAAATCAATGCTAGTTCGTGTACCCTTATAGTAAAGAGTTACCCAGTCATTTATTTTTTTAAACAAAGTGAGCAGGAATAAACCTGTTCAGAAGAGGACACAAGCATATTTTGCCAACACACAAAGGATGAAGATCATAAGAGAGGTAAAATTTCTCTAAAGATCATCGTTGGGGATTTATAATTGGACATCACTTCTATGACAAACAAAGGTGTGCCAGAACAAAGCATTTCCTTCATCTATCCACCTAAGCATTGTTAAGTATGGTAGAGGATCTATGATGGTATGGAGCTGTTTTTCCTTCAAAGCCACCGGGAATCTATTTAAGATACATGGAATTACGGACTCCATTTAGTACTTAGAGGTTTTAAATGAAAATCTGGCTGTCTATGCCAGGAAGATACACCTTGATTATTGTTGGATGACCAGTCTAGTCTAGTCTAGTCCTCTGACCTGACGTATCCTCTTTAGTGCACCACAATAACATGTGAGTTAAACTAAAGAGGGTATTCCATGAAAGAGGAAAGGACCATGGAGTATTTGAAGAGATTCTGTATTAAGGTGTGTCTCAGATTCCTAGCTCTTGCAATTGTGCCAATTCTTACTGTGACTGTTTTGCTCTTTATTTGTTGCGTGTTTTTATTTTCGTAGCATAATAAATGTAATGTTTCTGTGATTATGTAGTGTGGCATGTCACAAAACCGTTTTCAGAACATTTTTAACAATCTATACCAAGTGTACAAACTTTCTGAAAATAGAGAATTAAAATAAATGCATGTACTGACTTGTTCTCTCGCCATCATTCTGTAACAGCTGTTTTTTTTTTCCAGAACACAAAAAGAACAGACTGGCTCCAGTCAGTCCATAAAGTTCAGTCCCAATGCCATCATCACTGGAGCTACACAGAATTGACGATTTAGCCCTGATCAAAGGTGACTGGTGTGTTTCTGTTGTTTACTACTCAACGCCCTCAATCAAAATCCATATTTGCTCATAAATGCAGCCTTCAGTACTCCAGTACAAACACGATGTGCCCTGTACAATTTTGAGGAATATAAATGGAATAAACTCTGAGGCTGAGTGAAAAACTTTTGCACATACTGAACCATTGCAGATATATGTTTGTGGGTTTCTTTTCAGGGCTGACCTGTATTATATTTTTGCATCTCAGGCTCAGTGCCAATTTTAAATATATAACACTAGAAAAAAACTCAAGAATACACACAAAACCCTATGCCAGTCCATGAATGGTGCAATTTCTCATTGCTTTACATCAACTGGCATGATTTGTCGGTGTCTTGTATAGCTGTGATCAAGCCATCTTATTTATTCCAACAATATACCAAAAAACCAATGTGCTGGCTTCAGAATAGACCACATGTAAACTAATATATTATATTAGTTATACATAGTTTGATTTGATATATACTTGACCTTTTAATCTTGCATACACTTGCATATACAAGCTTTCAAATGCTTTGTTGTATGTGTTTGTGAATTGGATCCAGAATGTACTGGCCTAACTAGTATAAGATACAATACACTTCTATAGTACACATTCTCAGGGATTTATATATGCAGTAGCAAAATGCTTCAAATGGAAGAAAAAGATTCTATTCAAAAAAGTAAAATGACATTAACGCTACCTACAGTGCCTGTTCTACAAATCTTGCTTGCACTTGCTCTGTCTCACATTGTTATGTCTTTGTGTTAAAAAACCTTTACCTGGCACCCTTCATACCAGCAGCATGAATGCATTTGTGTTGGCATCTCACAGCGCCTCAGTAATGGGGGTTCACTGTGGATGCCGAGATCACACGTGCTTGCTTTAAATAAGATGAAATGTGATGATAGCAAGGATAAAATTCAATTCAATTCAATTTTATTTATATAGCGCTTTTTACAATGGTACAATGGGGTATTAATTAGCATTACTTAGGGCACTTAATGATCTATTAATATCTTAAGATAATGGACGTGTTTCTTTTCTTGTCCTATTAGATTTAAGTGCAGAATTTGACACCATAGATCATGAGATCTTACTGAATAGGCTAGAAAACACTATAGGTATTAAGGGACTGGCACTTTCCTGGTTTAAATCCTATCTGGCCGAACGGTACCAGTTTGTTTTGTTTTGTAAATAAAAACAAGATAAAAAGGAAATAATTGTTAATGCAGTCATGTTGTCTCCTGGGCTTGTGAAATATGGGAGGAAATGAAGTTCAGTGGAAAGCCACTAATAAAAGAAATCACCAGGAACATACATACTGAAAAATGAGGATGAGCTTGATGTCGTATATGACGCGAATGGCTGACACACTCTTGGCAACACTGCTAGCTGTTGATACTGGCACTGTAGAATTTGATCTGTCTCACTAACTTTCACTTTCCAGTGCATTTCTGCATCAGCTGTGCTGCAGGTGACTATGTCATATGCATAATATATTGAACAACACAAATGCAAAAGAATTAAAACAACAACAGCAACAACAACTACAACAACAAAGCAACTCTGCGGGTTTCCCTGACAACCAACATGCCATCATGGTTAGCTCAGCGAGTGCTAACACTTACAACGTTTATATTCGTGTCTAATTATGTTTGGACACACAGGGTAAGAAAGAAAAAAAGTAAAGGAGATGGTTGCCATGGTTGTTTGATTAACACACAGGTTTGGTCTAGGACTCTTATTATCTTTTTGGACATGAGTCAACAATTAAGAGGTCAGAAGAAGTTCACAACTATGTTTGCTTAATGCAAAGTGTCCACATGTAAAACTTGTTGCACAGACTGGGTTATTATTCTAGGTTCTAGTGCCTGTGACTAAGCCTACTTCTTATTTCTCGTTACCCATCCTTTACATTTTTATAATTGCAATATCTTATGTATCAGTATTCTGTATTCTATATATTTGTGAGCACAAAGCTTACAAACACATGATTCAGTTCCTAAACAAAAGTAAAAATCCATCATAATCCAAATGTGAATAGCTATTCAAAATATACTTAGCCTTTTATCTCTTTTGAAAAGAAAAACTGTTTAGTGCAGACAACAAATTGTTGGATCTGTGAACGAGACAGTCATTATAGTTCAAGTAAGATTGTACAAGCATTCTTATCCTCTGGGCACATAGCAGTGTAGAAGTCAGTCACAATTTTCTTGTGGTTATAGAAAAAAAAAGGATTAAAAGTTGCTGTTTATCATGTTTCAAGAATCACAGTTTTTAATCATATTAAAACTGCACCATGAACTATCATCCAGTGTGAACAAGTAAGTATGAACTATATCTGGGTAGCACAGACTCGTATAAACTCTAATAAAGCCCACATTTCAAATAAATTCCAAACAAAGCACAAAGACAATGAGTCACTTAATTATCTTCTGGTGGGGTTTATATGTATCCTGCTCACAACAATTAGTTGTGAGTCAAAATGAAACATCCCATAATTAAATATCCTCTAATTTTTTGTGAGCAGTGTATTATGCAGGAATGTCTGTGATTTTGGTAACTTTGAGCACCTGCAGCATGTTCCTATGTCAGTAATAGAATGCAATCATTCACAGACGAGCCAATAAAGAGGTCGTGGTAAACTGAAAGGTGGCAGAAACGTTTTGCAGAATGTAATGTTCCCTTTAAAGTTGAGATAGTTGGACAAATCTATTGGTCAGCTGGTTAGAGATTTAGGATTAGCGTATGAAGTTACATATTAACCCTAATGTTAAATCTATGTTTTTTATGATTTAAAAAATATTGTCAAACAACAAAAAGTCAATTGTCAAAATAGGAAAATGTACACTCATGTTTATGGACTGGTGAGGTTTCTGTGTCTTGACAGCTTCACGTATAAAAAGAAAGATACTGTTAAACCAGCTGATAATGTCACATGACAGGCATTACTTTAAAAGACACAGTGCAAATGAAAGAGGGCCAGAAAAAAGAGTTGGATTACAGATACCATCAAACAGTTGGGGGAATGTGGCCTGACCAGGCATAGAGCAGAATCAAGTGGAGTAAGTCATAAGTTAAAAATGACCTTGGATCTTACAGTTTCAGAGCTAAGATAAAAGTTATCCTGTAACTCACAAGCTGGTTATACTACACCTAGTTACACCTGTTATGTGACATATGTCACTGCATTTAAGCATTTAAAGAACAAGAATATGTGTATACGCGTACCATTGAAGGTGTCCTGGCACCAAGACATTTGCAGCAAGACATAAAGTCCTACAGTTTCCAAGGAGGGCTCACCATTGATAGGCTTTGTTTGTCCAGCATATTAAACCAAACCATTCCAGGACATTGGTTGCACCCCTAAAGGAGTGTGCTTTGTCGGCAGCATAGTTCTGGATCGAGGTTTATATAACAAAGACATGAATGCCAGGACTCAAGGGAAGTACAACAATGCCCAGAGCATCACACTGTCATTGTTACTCACTTTACCTGTCAGTGTTTTTTAATGTAATAGCTGACTAGTGTGCACCTAAAACCAAGACATCATGTTTGATTCATGGAATGTATCCAATAGAGAATACAGCCAAGGTGGTAAAATAAGAGATACTAAATGTTCCAAGAGTTAAAGACTAACAATGACTCTTTTACAACTGTCCATTCCATGTTTAAGAATGAAAGGCATCATGAAACAGTTAAGCTAAATAATATTTAGCTTTATTTTTAATCAAGCATAAATCTAAAATGATCCCATTTTTGCTGCACGCATGCAAATTATGTTATATTCTGCTTTAGCTCTAGGAAGCTACTCAAGGTGGTTCTGCACATTGTGAGTTACGCAGAAAATGCAAATTGTTGCAGGTCACCTGAAAATGCATTCTAAGAAGAGAAGAAACGGACCATTTGAAGTCTGTCTGTGAGCGGTTGGGCAAGGCTGAAAACACGCCCAGTGCTCTTCATCAGGGCTTGTTTCCTGTTTTGTTTTTAAGGGCAGCTTGGTGGGTGGCATTGTCGACTCACAGCAACAAGGCCCCGGGTTTGATCCCAGGTGAAGTGGTGTGAGTCATTTCTGTGTGGCGCGTGCAGCTGCATCCATTTGACTTCTGGTCTATCCTAACAATGGCAATGAAGTATAAATATAATATCAATGTTGCTACTCATGATATATACCAGCTCCAGACTTAATATAAATTCAGTGGCCTGTCAGTGTAATTGCTGTGGTGTTAGTGGTCTATGTATATACGGCTTTCAGCTATACAACATTGTCACATAGCTGCTTTACAAAAACCAGAATGAGTAGCCAGAGGCAACAGTGACTAGAAAAAAGCTTCGAAGAGAAATCAGCTTTAAACAATGAACCAGCATTGGGTGTGACTAGATAAGTAGATGAAGTTCTTAAAAGTTCATATATATGCAAATTCAAAAAGACACACAAACGACACACAAACAGACATAATGTATTGACTACAAGATGTTCGGTGTAACACACTGGATTAAAAGTCTATAAAGACTCTGCTCCCTTTTCAGTACAGTGTTGGCTGTCCATGGATTTCGGCAGAAGGAAGACAATACGCACAACACAAGTGCACATATGAGACACCTGATACCTAATAAACAAATCAAGTGCCTTTATCTTTTAAACTGATATGCTGATTTTACTGATATATCACCAGAATTCAACTGAAGGCAGAACGGGTTGCAGGGTCATATATAAACTCCACAGACCACGCTGCACTTTCTGATGTGTTGATAAATCAGTTGGCTGTTAATGCGCGAGTAACTTGTAGTAAGTTATTTTGACATCGTTCAGGACTTGACACATGCACACTGTGTGCCTCCCCTCTGCTTCCTCTGCATCATGTCTCGGCGCTCTATATAAGAGCTGATGAGCAGAAGGCGCGCTCACTGCAGGTGGAGCTGCTGCTAAACTGCTGCTTTCTGCCCTCAGGAATTTCACCCGTAAGAAGCCTCAAATCAACCGCTAACATGCCTAAATGCCCCAAATGCTCCAAGGAGGTGTACTTTGGTAAGAACTATGCTTTTGTTGCGGATTAACTAACCTTAGATGACGCTTCGAATTGAAAGTGTTATGCGTTGTGCGACAAGTGCAGTCTAGTTGCACAACCAGGGCGCGTCAAGAAATCATCAGCCATGAGTAGTGGAGTGTAGTTTATTCTCATTTCCTGCTTTGAGACAGAGATTGTAAGAAACACATCCGGAAGATGGTATTGCACATGAACGTCTTTCCATGTGAAATTAATAATGAGTTTGAAACGAAACTGGTAAGTTTATAAGTTACTGTAGAACATTGCTGTATTACTACTCGTTGTAGGAAGACTTTTGTGCTGCGTATTATTATTATTATTATTATTATTATTATTATTATTATTAATGCTCGTGCGATTTTGAGGTATTGCATTTAAACCTTCATTCATTCTCATAATTGCAAATAAATAACGTGATCTGTAGGTGGGATTAGGGTTAAGGGCTTAAACGCTTAAACACGGTGAAAATTGACATATTGATTTGTTTAAGTAAATGAATAAATCGTCAAGATTCATACCTTATATTCTGCATTGCATATATGTTTTTGTGCCCTTTAATACACAGGAAGAATTCTGCAAAAAAAAAGTGGTTTGGATGAGTTCAGGAAAATGCATCGAAGTAATAACGTAGATCACATTCTGATTTTAAATGATGCTAATGAAGATTAATGCAAAACTCCAGTAATTTTCTGTTATCATTACTACCACTGAAGAATAACTTTCACTGCTGCCTGAACATTTCTGACATTAAGCGGCCTCATGGCCTTTCCTGAGTGCTAGAAGATCACAAAAAGCAGCGTACAGGATGTTAGTAATGACTCTGTGTGTGTTGTGTATTTGAAATCCATAGCAGAGTACTGTGTGCAGGCTGAATTGATGCACAATTCTTGTTTTTACTGTTCCCCTTCTGCAGCATCTGCCAGTAAATACGGTTCCGATAGCTTCAGCTGTTTTCCTGTCGTTTTAAAAAACAAGTATAGAAAAATGTCATTTTTTTTGCTGGTCATATACATGTATTCATCATTTATGTAGCTTTGAATACACAGTTTGCCTTTGTCTGTGAGATCGCGCAAACATGATGTCATTATGATATCACCATACATCAGTCAGCGCTTACAAGAGCACCGAAAGGAATCTTAGCAAAAAATAAACTTGAAGCATTGTGTATGCACTTTAAGATGCCATTTATACAGATAGATCGATAGACAGACAGACAGACAGACCTACCGATCGATTACTTTAGTAATCCCAAATTGAAATTCGTGCATCTTATGAATTTCATTTACAAAATTGCAGTGTGAAACAGTTTTAAGTGCAGCAAGGTTTTGTGGTATCAAATGCTGATGCACCTAGTTCAGCGTATTCAGTGTAGTTTCCATTACAGCCAACTGCAAAGGTTTTTAAATGAAACTTCTCCCTTCAGAAGCTACACTTTTAATGTGATAATATGTCATCTCTTCTTGCACATTAAGGCGTTAACCTTCAGCTGGAAACAATCATTATGTTATTGCCTTATGAACGGAGGTCTAACATTGTCAGCTTCCAAAGGAAGAAAACAATAAAAATCCATCCTCAGAGGAATCCAGCAGCCCTGTGTCTCCCTCCTACAGCTGCACTGTAGTATGGGCGGTTTAGGAGAACGCAGAACAATCCCCAGAGTGTTACACAGAGATCTGCTTGTAATCATAACATAATAGAAATGTCATATAGTGCTATATCTAATATACACACGATACCGCAGAAAGCCGCAGTTTCCACACAAGTGAAATTTTGTTTGCACCTGAAAGAGGTTCCACTGAAAGACGAAGTAAAACTGATACAAATGGAATCAGACATTCAGAAAGAACATTTCAGGCTATTCATTGATATTCTGAGATGAGGCCAGATTTTAAAAAGCAGCAATAAATGAATATATTTCCATCCTGAGCTGCTATATTTTTCCATGACAGGATGTGTGTGTGTGTGTGTGTGTGTGTGTGTGTGTGTGTGTGTGTGTGTGTGTGTGTGTGTGTGTGTGTGTGT
>JAUZST010010549.1:0-12365 GCA_034779995.1 Parotocinclus haroldoi | reverse complement strand
ACGAAACACGGCCCGTTTTATGACCTAACACGAGCCTCTATGGACGTTTGAATGAAGGAATGTTTTAAGAGCACGTTTTAATTAAGTGAGTAGGTTAAATGTGCAGAAGCAGAGCATGACAGAGTAACACGTATGAACACTCACTTTGCCTCGGTATTTCTCCAGAGAAACTGTCCTGCCTTTGCTGTCCATCACCTGGAAGGAGTAAAAATCCCTGGACTTCCTGGAGCGGCTTAATATTCCATGCAGAAGATAAACAGACGTCATGCAGAAAGCTGCAGTCAGGACGAGGGTGAGGGAAACTCTGGGTCTGGAGCTGGATACTTTGGTCGGGTAACCACCCAGAGCCTCCATGTTGGGGGAATGGAGATTTAGGATGGAGGAGTGGAGAAGAGTGGAGGTGGAGGAGGAATCAGATTTCACCAGGAGAGAAAAAAACCCCAAAAAAACACTGCAGGAATCTTCTCGAACCTTTGAGGAACCTGGAGCAGTGCTTACGTAGTTCCTGAACTTTGAAATAAGAAGCTCATAGAACAGCACTGCATAATGATCATCTGCATCCTTAGAAAGTTTTACTTTCTGTCATTTTGAAACAAACATTGTCCTGCTTTTTATTGGGCTCAGATTTCTGATTTCTGTTCCACTTTTTTATTTACCTGGTTCTTTTGGGTTTTTTTTTTCAGTAATAACCAGGAACCAAGAAATCGCTTAAAAGAATTTGTTTAATTTCAGACACACTTCATGTTCCACTGAAAGCTTTATGCAGTTTTAAATTCGGACTGCGGTACTGTGAGTCTTTTCATATTTGCACTGGATTTTATTTCAAATAATTTAGCAGCAGTATATACCACTAGTTTATAATTCCATTCATTTCTCAGTTTACTTTTATTTAATTATTTATTCACACCGAGCTTAAAAGTAAAATACTTGTTCACTTTTTTTCAATATTTCTAGTCTTTTCTATAATTTAGTTTGTAACAAGAATTTCGTTAGTAGTGTTCATGCAGTGTTATTGTTCTTATTTGATATTATTTCTCAAAGTCTTTTAATTTTCAGTTTATCTAAAATAACTACGTAGCTCCTACGTAAAAGCGGCCAATTCTACTAAAGATTTATTTACATTATTTATTTATTTATTTTTAGCAGTGGTACCTATTAATCTATTTTTACATTCTGAGAATTATTTTTTTCAGATGTTGTATCTGTAACTACAATAATCATGCGACTGTTACAGCGTTTTAAATGTTAACCTCATTTAAAGTTAATTCAAAGATGGTATTTATTGAGTATTTTTATCTGATGTGTAAAAAAACAAAACACTAAATGTAGTCGCTCAGCACGCGATACTTGTTGTGGGCGGAGTTTCATGTCGTTTCCAACAATGAGTAACGTTGGATATGTGGCGCCACCTGCTGATGAAGCACTGGAACTGTGTGTAATTATAGGTTGCATTCTGGTCCTAAATACGGGGTTTTATTTTTTTCTGTACTTAAAATCTGTTATTTGTAGTAAATATAATGCGTAGCTCATTAAAATGCCCGAATGATTAAAAGCGTCATTTTTTGTTGTTGGAAGAACCATCTTTTATTATTTTATTGATACACTGATAAATACAGTTTGGTTAACATTTGATCCCTGTGATTCGTAATCAAACTGCACGAGGACAACACGTGACGCTAAAACACACAACGACCGACAATCGACATTAATCACAGACACCACAACGTTACACACAACGCAAACAATACACACATTTAAATGCGCACTGTGATACGATTCCAACAAACATTTCCGATCGTTTGCAGCCCATTGATCAGTCCGTGTTTGACATAAACATAGCAATAACAACAACAACAGCATAGCATAATATTCTAAAAACATGACATGTTATGTGAAATTAGCCGTTAGCGGCTTAAAGGTGCAAACGTCATTTTTGTAAGCAGCACAGCATAAACGATTCATTAAAATCTCTTTAAAGGGTCGAAGTTAAATGACGACACACGAAGCCAGCTAAATGTAATGCTAACTAAAGTGCTACCTGGTTAATACACAACGTGTGTGTGTGTGTGTGTGTGTGCTACAACAGTGGAAATGATACAGAATGATCAGGAGTATCAATATTTACCTCAGATTTGATGTTGAAATGTTGATAAAAGTCTTTGCATGGCTGAAATCATGCATGTTTTAGGCAGACATTAGCTGGTTACTACATGAGCTAACGTTGCTACAACAAAGAAAATGACACGAAGGTTGAAATGAAGCTTTGAAAATATCAGCATTTACCTCACATTTGTTGTTAAATGATTGGTAAGACCTTTTATACGGCTGAAATCACACTGCTGTTACATCTAGCGGCAACCGCTAGTTAAATATAGACCTCCCATTATGATGCTTAACTTTTGATAATCATGTTTTAGACAGAACTTAGCTGGTTAGTACATAAGCTAAAGTTGCTACAACAAAGAAAATGGCACAGGAGGCATGATAATATCAACATTTACCTCAGATTTGTTGTTAAATTATTAGTCAAAGGCTTTGTGCTATTAAAATCACGCTATAATCACCCTTAGCCTCAACGGCTAACTAAAGTAAGAGCTCTACCAGTAATGTCTTCCAAACAAAGAGGTAAGTTGAGTGATCCAATAAACAGTAAGAGTCTTTAATTAGTGAGTAAAACATGGAAGAGAAAGCAAGTAGAAGGCTAGGTTAGCTAATGGAGGTGTCATGTGGTGAATAAGGACAATGTGAAGGAGCTACAAGGGTAAAAATAATACAGAATGATAGAGAGTATCAACATTTACCTCAGATTTATTGTTGAAATGTTTATCAAATTCTTTGTATGGCTGAAATCATGCATGTTTTTGGCAGACATTAGCTGGTTAGTACATGAGCTAACGTTGCTACGACAAAGAAAATGACAATAATAACATTTACCTCAGATTTGTTGTTAAATGATTATTAAAAGGCTTTGTGCTACTAAAATCACCTTATTTATTTAGAAATGGTATGAAATATAGACGATAGATAATAATAATATAGATGTTACTCGACATATTTATTACTTTTAAAGCGGTTTACGTTTTCTAAAAGCAGGTATTAGCATTTCGCGATCTTTTCTACGTAAACAAAGCAGTGTGATATTTTTGTATTATTGGAGCTACGCTAACTAAACGTTCAGCCTGGGTAACGGAAAAGTCTAGACTTAGCATTTTCGCTAAGCTCACTTGAGCCGCGAGGTTTGTTCGAACAGCTCTGATGGCTTTTGTGGGGGGGATTAGCAGAGCATACAACGACGACAGAGTGATGTTAGCGTTAGAGATAGCCCCCGGTGCGCGCTCGCGCACACACACACACACACGAACACACAAACACACACATCTCTAAACGCATGGAACCATCACGTCGGTATGCTAACCAGCTAGTCGAGCTAGTCCATCCAGTGTGGATCTACTGGTGTTGTGCAGAAGAAGAACATCTCCAGGGCTCCTCCGATGTACCGTCACTTGAGCACCGTCGGCCCAAACGGTGAGTACGGCTAATTTTTTACCCTACTCGGGCCTCATTGGGTCACATCCTACTTCCTGTGTGAATGTGATGGGTCACGACAAAGCCACGATGAGGAACGGGGAACTCACAGAGTCACCAGACGATCTCCAACCTTCCACCTCGTCTTCCTCGCATCATCTCTCTCGGGTTCGGGCGGTAGCGCTCTCGGGGCGAAGGTAGGCTTCACCTCTCGCAGAAATTCAGGCTGAAGCTTCCCGAGCTCTTCTGCTCCGCGATGCTCCACTGCTCCAGGTCCAGCTTGTCCTCCAGGTCGTCCTCCTCGTCCTCGTCCTCCTCGTCTTCCTCGTATAGGCTGGGCTCCTCGATGGAGCTCTCCATGCGGTAGCAGTACGGCTGCCCCTCCGTGTACTCGTAGATGGTGGGCAAGCTGCTCTTCAGGCTGCAGCGCCGCCTCAGCGCCACCAGGAGGGGCTGCGACGATACGAAACGTTAGAACAGGTGTCTACATAGTTTTGCTACGCGCCAGTTCTTTAAGAGGTGATCACACGACCTTCAGTTGGGTTCTAGCATATGGTTTCCATTAGGTTCGGTTCTCTATTAGGTTGTAGTAGGTGCTATTAGCTTTCTATTGGGTTCCAGTAGGAACTCTAGTATTCCATTAGGTTCCAACAGGTTCCAAATGGTACTATTAACTTTCTGCCAGGTACTATTAGAATCTTGTATTTGGTTCAGGGAGATGTTATTTGTTCTCACTTAGATCCTTTTAGGTTCTTATAGGAAGCCTTAGGTTTCGGTCTAGTAGGTTCTAGTAGATACTATTAGTTTTCTAAAATAAGAAGCTACTTCTTTAGGACGTGAACACACAACCGGATTACAAACCAAAAACTTCGGTTCTAATGGGTACTGTTAGGTTCTAGTATATGGTTTCCATTAGGTTTGGTTTTCTGATTGTAGTAAGTACTACTAACCTTCTGTTGTTCCAGTAGGAACTCTAGGATTCCATTAGGGTTCTAGATGGTAGTATTCCCGGTCTTGTATTTGGTTCAGGTAGATGTTATTTGCCCTCACTTAGGTCCTTTTAGGTTCCTATAGGATGCCATTAGGTTCTAGTGGGTACTGTTAGGTTTCTGTTCGATGAGGTTCTAGTTGGGTTCAGAGATGTTCTGTACCTAGTAGGTTCTAGTAGATACTATTAGTTTCCTAAAATAACAAGCTACTTCTTTTCGGAAACGTTGACCAATGATCAAGCTACACCAAACGACTGTGTGGCTAATAGTGCTTATAGCTGTTAGGTTTGCTTACCTGTGGCATAGTGAAAATGTCCACGTTGTTGCCCAGGTCGATCCAGGCTAGGCAGGTGAAACATTTGGGATTTTTCATGGCCTCGGTCAGATCCTTCATGATGGACACCGTGAGCCGGTTTCCGTTCAGCGCCAGCGTGGTGAGCTTGGGCAGAGCGCTCAAAATGGGAAGCAAAATGCGCAGACCTTCGTCCCGTAGCTCGGTGAAGCTCAGGTCCACAAAGATAACCGCGCCCTCGCTGTTCTGGAGGTAATGGGCCACGTGCCGGATGTCTCGGGTGGACAGGGGGATTCCGGTGAGATCCACCGAGTCGCTGCAGAGCTTCTTCTGGAGCGTCGTCTTCAACCTAGAGACCATAAATCATATACGATCTGCTGCAAAAGTACTGGCACCCCACTGACGATCGTGTTCGCTTCAGACAGGGAAACACACATGCACCCCACCTCAGGGTGTCCCGGCGGCTCGGGCGCGGTGTGAGTTCGTGACATTTCTGTGCTTTGAAGGCTTTTTCGGCGCAGATCAAAACACAGCGATTCTCTAAGGTGCCTTTAAGCAGGATAACAGATGAAGGTCAAGAGAGAACTGCAGCTCAGAGAAAGCCGGCTCACGATAAAGCTTAAACAAAAGTGCTGTGACAATGGGAACGTCACGACGTTTGGGTCCCAGACATGTACCAAAAGGAGTTACTAAGATTAGCTGAGAAGATTGTGATCTATGTGCAAAATGGCGTCCCACAAGGTCCGGTTATGATCTGTATGGCCTCCCACAAGGTTCTGCATTAAGTGCAATATGGCATCCCACAAGATCTGTTATGATCTACATGGCGTCCCACAAGGTCCGGTTATGATCTATATGGCCTCCCACAAGGTTTGGTTATGATCTATATGGCGTCCCACAAGGTTCTGTTATGATCTACATGGCCTCCCATAAGGTTCTCTTCAATGTGCAAAATGGCGTCCCACAAGGTCCGGTTATGATCTATATGGCCTCCCACAAGGTCTGGTTATGATCTATATGGCCTCCCATAAGGTTCTGTTATGATCTACATGGCCTCCCATAAGGTTCTGTTATGATCTATATGGCGTCCCATAAGGTTCTCTTCGATGTGCAATATGGTGTGTGTGTGTACCCTAGATAAAGTGTTATAAGTATATAAATAAAGCAGCTCTTGACTCTGATAAGTCTCTAGACTTTGTGATTAAACGTCACATTGGGTTACACTCAGACGTCTCGTCTCGTCTCGTCTCGTCTCGTCTCGTCTCGTCTCGGGGTGCCCTGCTAACTGCTGAGTGTGTGTGTTCTCTGTTTTGCTCCTGTCAGCTCGTGTTTAATCAGTGAGGGATCGGTGCTGATACACACACACACACACACACACTGAGCTCGGATCATACAGCCCCTCCTGCTCCTGATCCCCCTCAGCTCTCTGCTTAAGGTCCGGACCTTTAACAGCATAGGCAGGATTTATATAGCGCTGGGTCTGGGCGCCAGGTCAAGGAAAAACCCACCCACCAAATACACAGTGCGGGACAAAAGATCAAAAACAAGAGCTGGTTTAAAAACTCCACTTTCTACTGGGTTCTGGTTCTAATGGGAATTAGCTATTGTACCAGGTACTGTTAGGGTTCCGTTGGTTCTGTTGGGTTTTACTGGGTCCTAATAGGGACTTTTAAGCTTCTTTTAGGGTGTCTAGGTGACAGCAGGTACTATTAGGTTTTCACGACGTTCTACAAGATTTAAATAGGTTCTATTTAGTTTGTACTAGGTACTATAAGGGTTTAATCGGTTCTGTTTGGTTCTAATAAGAACTTTTTATGTTTCTAATAGTGTTTGGTAGGTTCTAGGAGGTACTATTAGGTTCCATTAGGAGGTAGTATTCATTTTCTGTTAGTACCTTATTGGGTTCTAGTCAATATTAGGTTTTTACTGGGTTCTATTTGGTTCTAGGTATTTAGTATTGTTAGGTACTAAAAGGCTGTACTATAGGTTCAACTAGGTTCTATCTACCTTCTGTCTATTTTTAAAATCTGTTTGCTTATATAGGATTTATAAGGTTCTAGTTGGTTCTGGGCAGGTTCTGTTAGTTACCAGTACATACTGACGTTATGATATTTGAGTTCTCTCTGGTTCTGTGTGGTACTAATGTGTTTAGATACTATAACGTTAAGTTTAAATTTGTAGGTTCTTTTTTTTAAAAACGGTTATAACCAGACATTCTGATGTTCCTGATTTTGGTTCTGGATTCCATTTTGTTTTTACAGACCCATAAATAAAGGATTTAGGATTCTTAATTATTCATGCTGACCCTCAGCGACTCTCCTTGCGTTCCTCTCTCTGTCGCCCCTGCACCCCCCGGCCAAACGTCTCTCCGAATATCTTCACTAAACGCAGGCTCAGAGCGGGACATAGTACTGCTGGTTCTGGTTCTGGTATCGGTTCCTGTTCATTACTGGTGGATGTGATTGAGCTCTGGATCTCCTACATGGAACCAAACCATTTCTTCATGAAGCTAAAACTCCACTGTAGCTTCAGCATTTGAGATGCAGTAAAGCAGGCCCAGGGCGTGATCCTACCACCAGCACGTTTCAAAGTATTACTTATTTTTTGCCTCCATGTGACCTTTGTTCTGTTTGGAGAGCACTAGCTTTCTCCTGCGGTTATTCAGTCATTAGCCGATGTCAGAGGGACCTTTAGTTGCTTACAAGTTACACCAGGTTCCTTCAGGAACTGGTGGGTTGGTACTGTGTTTGGGTGCCAGGTATATAAAAAACCCTCCAATTACACAGAAATTACAAAAAAATCACATGAACACACAGCCGGATTACAAACCACAACCTTCGGCTGGGTTCTCAATGGTACTGTTAGGTTCCAGTATATGGTTTCCATTTTGGTTTGGTTCCCTATTAGGTCGTGGTAGGTACTATTAGCTACTATTAGTATTTGGTTCAAATTTTCGGTTCTTATAGGAAGCATTAGGTTCTAGTGGGTACTATTAGGCTCTGTTAAGTTCGACGAGGTTCTAGTTGGGTTCTAAGATGTTCTGTATCAGCCTAGTAGGTTCTATCAGAGACGCACGTTTCTAAAAGGTTCTAATTGGGTTTTATTCAGCTTCTTTGGGGCTGTGGTAGGTTCTAGTAGGTACTATTAAGGTTCCTTCGGTGCTCTTAGGTTTTAATAGGTTCGACTGGGAACCTTTACCTTTCTAATAGGGTCGGTTAGGTTCTAGTAGGTACTATAATATTTTATTTAGGCTCTAATAGATACCATTACATTTTGCTTAGGTCCTTTTATTTTTTTTATAAGTTTGTGTAATCACTATTAGGTTCCTATTCGGGTAGTGCACACTTCTAATGGGTACTGTTTTTTAGTAGGTTGCATTTGGTTCTAACAGGTACTATAAGGTTCTCTAAGGTGCTAGGATTATTATGGGTATATAATCTGTCTGACTGGTGGGCCGAAGAGTGAAAACTCTTTAGAGTTGGTTTAATAACCCTTCCACCTTTGTGAAATGAACATCAGCGTCATTCCTACTCCCCTCGCTCCTGACTGATCATCCCATTGATCGGAACTCCTGACTCACTTTGTATCTCACTTTGGATTGTCTGATAAACCTAGGGGTTCACATACTTTAGCCACTGTTCCGCTGTGATCGTTTTCCCTATGACATGTAGATCTCGTTAGGTATTTTTTTAATCTGTATGATGTAATGGTGACGTTAGTAACACTCTTATCTTATCCTGAGTGCTGCATGTTCTCTTTCTTTATACCAAAACACAGCGACTCTGACATCATCAAACGTAATTAAATTATTTACCTTTCATCCTTATTATAAACTGTTTTAATTCCCAACATAAAGAAGGATCAGGTACCTCATCTGATCCAGAACAGGAAAGAAAATGATTTGTTTATTTATTCATTCTGTTCCAGTCAAAACGAATCCGAAAAACAACGCTCTGGTTTAAATGTTCATTTTAAATCCAGTTCAGTATTACATTAGCTTTCAGATTCGTTTCATTTTATATATATATATATATATATATATATTTTAACTTATTTTTGGTCTTATAAAAAAAAAAACCAGATACATAAATATATTCAATACTTTTCAATAGAATAGAATAGTTAATAAAACATTTAAATGTAAAATTCATATAATATTAATGTATTATACAAACATTTTATTACTGTAATATAAAGGTTACTTAATTATATTTAATAACATTTTATATTTTATATAACATTAATATTTAATAACACATTTTAACCCACACTGTAATATTATGTAAAAACAACACACCCCCTGTAACACACACCCTGTAACACACACCCTGTAACACACGCCCTGTAACACACGCCCTGTAACACACGCCCTGTAACACACACCCTGTAACACACGCCCTGTAACACACACCCTGTAACACACCCTGTAACACACCCCCTGTAACACACGCCCTGTAACACACCCTGTAACACACACCCTGTAACACACCCTGTAACACACCCCCTGTAACACACACCCTGTAACACACCCTGTAACACACCCTGTAACACACCCTGTAACACACGCCCTGTAACACACACCCTGTAACACACACCCTGTAACACATACTGCAGGATATCTGGTAAACAAACACTGGAAGACGACGATTACGGGTGAGACGGATAGGAAGTCGTCGTCATGGTGACGCATCTATCTGTAAAGTGAGTAAGAGCTCAGAGGACGTCCTCTGCCCGTTTAGGAACAGTACCGAGACCTTTAATCAGGGCACACCCCGTGGGTTGATCTGGGCATCACACGTTTGCACTTTTTGCTGCCTCTGAGGGAGGGGATCGATCCAGCGGTGCTAGGCTGACCCCTGTGGGTCCTCTAATAGAGGAGAGCGCCCCATGCAGGGTACAGTTTAACTTTGGCGTTTTGTTATAGACTTCTGTACTGGGATAGTAACATTTGGGACGTTTGTGTGTGTTTGTGTCGCCCTGACCTCGCCCGGATAAGGATAAGGATAAGGATAAGGATAAGGGCGTAAGAGCGACGTAACGGGAGCGTGGGGTAGAAACTCATACACACTTTGCTTTGTATCACAGAAAGATAAAAAAAAAAAACAACAACAAAAAAACCGAACGAACACGGAACGTATTTAAGTCCCTCGTTCACAAATCTGCACTCGATCCTGGGATTCAGAGGTCGGACCCGACCCGGATACGGACTGTAACGACCCCGGGGTGGAACAGACTCGTCTGGGAAGGTAAGAGCGTCCCTTTTGGCTTTCCACAAGCGCCGAACACAAACGGCAGCTCAGGCCGTGAGTACGAACACACACACACACACACACAGATCAATTTGTGCTTGATCTATTAATGGCAGTGTGGTGCCATATTTAACGTAATGGATTTGCACTCAAGTCTCGTTGTGTGTGTGTGTGTGCGTGTGTGTGTGTGTGTGTGTGAGTGTGTGCGTGAGTGTGTGTGTGTGTGTGTGAGTGTGTGTGTGTGTGTGTCTGGTATTACCAGGCCTGTGCTTTTCGGCGGCTCATGCTCTGTCTCAGCCATTTGGAGTGAGGAGTCAGGTGGTAAATCAGTTGCCTGCAGATCTTATCTGATGATTTCAGCATGTCTGAGTCCTGATGCACACAACATACACAACATAAACACACAACACACGAACGCACAACACAACACGCAGTTCGTGTGGCACCGTCCCGGCGTTCGGACCTTTTTGGGACACTGCATGTCTCTGGCCAGGCTCAGCAGCAGCTCATGGGAAATGGGATCCACCAGGTTCAGGAAGGCGGCGTTCTTATACAAAATATCATTCAGGGACGATCCTTCTAATCCCAGATCCTACACACACACACACACACACACACACACACACACACACACACACACAGTGTAAATATAAGTCAGTCTTAATAAACGCTTTCGGTTCACTTAATTGACCTGTAATGTGAAGACACACTATATTTCTGGAACGAATATCCAGTCACACACACGCACACACACACACACACACACATACACACACATACACACACACTCTCTGCCATCTTAGAGCTGATTAAAGATGCCAAGGACTGTCAAAGCCTCACAGTAATTATCTACAGAAAGAGAGAGAGACAGAGAGAGAGACAGAGAGACAGAGAGAGAGACAGAGAGACAGAGAGAGAGACAGAGAGACAGAGAGAGAGACAGAGAGAGAGAGAGAGACAGACAGAGAGACAGAGAGACAGAGAGAGAGAATCCAAGTATCAGAACCCCTCGGGAGTCAGATAAAAAAAAAAAAACATACATATACACATATATATATATATTTATTTTAGGGATGGGGGGGATGTGGGGATGGGGGGATGGGTAAGATACATCCCCCGTTTTAAAAATTCCAACAGATAAAGCTACAACAATTATGAATTTATACTGAAAATATTACAAACGTTAATGTTTAGACATTATGACTTTATTCTCAAAATAATATAACTTAAGACTTTATTATATAAATATTATGACTTCAATATTTATATTAAGAATTTATTATCTAAATTCTATACATTTTACGAATAAGTTATCTAAATATTGATTATATAAGTATTATATAGTATATATTTATTAATTAAAAATCTTTAAAAAAAAAAAAAAAAAAAAGGCAATTCCTCCAGCCTAAGAAAAGTGTTAAAACAAAACTAAGAATACCGCTTGTTCTCTAAAACGCGTGAAAAATATCTAATATAATATCTTTTTTAAGTCGTCGTTTAAAGAACAGAAATTTCATTTTACAACTTTTTTTCTTAGGAATAAACACTTTTATTTTGACTTTTATTTCTTTGCAGATATGTCCGATTTTTATCTGGTCAGCTTCATTTAATTCACTAATAAACGTCCACTCGTGCGTTTCAGGCCTCTAAAACTTTCCAAAACGAGAACATTTAGAGCTGGTGATGGATTAAAGTGTTTGAGGAGGGGAGGAAAAAAAAACAAAACAAAAAAAAAAAGATATCAAAGATGATCAGAGGAACTCCCACCAGTTTATCACCAAATGTTTTAAACTATGAAGATATTTCTCCCTCTAAAGAGCATAATTTTAAAACAATAAAAAAAATATTAAAATCTGGAGGAATTTCAGTCCTAAAAAGCCTAAACTGAAGAGGGGTGATCTCTCGGCGCTCCCTCAGATAGGAGCACGTGGGTAAGGGATTACTTTATCCAATCTTTATCCCGTTCATAAATACCGCTTACTGTACCAAAAACAAGCCTAGTGTTATAACCACGCCCACAAGCTCCGCCCACTCCTCTGGGCTCGGAGGCCTCGGGGATGGACCGTCACCATGGAAATGACGCCTGCAACCAGGGTTACAGAAAAATGTCCAGACTCTATCATGGTACGGGGTCGGGGGGGGGGGTTAAAGGTCATTTCCGCTTCTGTGATGCAGCATTAATGCGACTTTTAGTCGCCACTTAGAGCGGATACAAGGCGGGTCAGCGAGATACGGGAGGATTTTTGGGATCCCCGGGAGAACTGGTGCTTTTATCAAAGGTCAGGAAATCCGAAAAGTTGTGCTGACGAG